>CM035152.1:169246949-169435376 GCA_020205615.1 Panax quinquefolius
TTTATATATATCTATATGATATAATGATAATCTATATGACAAAGTAACAGAAGTCTAGTGCAAGTATATTATAAAAAGAGAGGCAATTACAATTGGGTAGGCTGTGTTATAATTTATTTATTTAGTGTGTCAGGAGTATTAGTGTGTAAATAATTGTTTTGGAGACACATTCTTAGTTTGAGACCCAAAATTTGATACCCATCCTCCTTGCATTGCAGTGCACGTGTTAACAAAATTTGGTCATTATTAGTTCAATAGTACAAGGGAGGTAGGATAGATATACATGATTAGCTCTCCCTTCACTTGCATGAGGCTTGAGGGCATCTACTTGGTTTTTCCATAGCATATATGTATCTGTATATGTATATATTTTTACTTGTACGTAGCAGGTTTTTATGGAAACTTTTTAAATCCATTATTAGACCCAGATTATCAGATGCGGATTTGGTGTTTACCTGTTTTGAATCAGAACTAGGATATGAAACACAACTGCATAAAATATTAGTGTGTTCATTTTTTCATCCTTCAAGAAAGGAGCTATGGACTTGAATAGTCTTCTCCCCTATTGGTTTGCACATGCTGACGGTGCAAATAGTTTCACTTCAACTGCCCAGATCTTACGATACTTCGAGGGAGCTAGAGTTGTGAATGGATTTCGACTTGTGGTGTTTGTTGGTACCTATTGTGTCCGCCAAAAAATTGAAAGTGGGGTTAAATAATTATTTTGTAACCAAACTTAGCAATCTTCACGACGAGTCATTGTGCAAGTCTAGCTATCTTAATGCAATTTGATTAAGCTTAGGATTTACTTTAGTTAATTAGATTTAGAGGTTTCTAGATTTAAATGTGAACATGGTTAGTTTGTTAGGTTTATGTTAGCTAAGAAGCACATTAGTTGTTTTTTTTGATAAAAGAAGAATACTTTATTAATTAGAAGAGAAAATTACAATGCATGACGAGAACAAGTCGTCCTCCTGACAGAAAATAAAGAAAACAAAAATGAGAAAAACTTAATATTAGTTGTTGACTTTAGCTTTAGTCTTTATTGTAGTACTAATAGTACTAATGGTTTTGTCCATCTCTATCAAGCTCTCTTATTTCCGTCTGCAAGTTCTCTCAATTTGCTAGCTAATTTCCTAGCAAGTTCTCTCTTATACATGACAAGTTGTATTCCGAATGAATGATATTGTAGATGAAAGGTCATTGGTACATGAAGCAGAGTGCCAACCTCCCCATAAAATCGATGAAAACATGTGGAAGAACCGAGAGCAGCTTGAAGAAATCCTTTTTTTGCTGGAAAGATGTAATTGGCCAAATGCGGTGAGGTTAAAAGATCTCAAAGATTACAATGTCTATTATATTTGCATTTGTAAGATGTAACATGAGACCATAAGGTTTCCTTTCATGTCTCTGCTCATTCAGATCTTGTTCTCTAGACCTTTTCGAATGGTTTTGCAATACAAATTTGATGAATCACTACTGAAATTTATAATTGCACAAAAACTAAATTTTGCATGTGTTTATTGAGTATAGATTCAACAACAATCAACAACTGAAGAGGCTGAACTTGTTTGTGTTCTCGGGAAGCTAAAAGATAAATTTCAAAACACATTGAAGTTATTGGAATCTTTCCAATCCAAGAATTCTGAATTTGTATTTAACACAGGTTGGTTCTTAGTTATGCTTAAAAAAGTATGGAAATCATGTGTTGAAAAAATAAACTTGTTATTTAAAGAATTTTACTAGAAATGAATCTAGATTTGTCTAGGAACTGCAAAAGACTTTCTAGTTTCTAGTCAAATTTATTGAATTAACAAGTTTATTTTTTCAACAATATGCTCCTTTTTTTGCTGCTTACTAATTGTGCAACCTAGTGCGTGCCTTTGTGTGCTTTTGTTGATTCTAAACCGAATTAAACCATTAAATGTGGTTTGAGAAATTAATATTACTGATATGATATAGGCACTCAGATACATTGTAACAAGTAGTTCTGAACTATTCTCTGAGAACTTATTCCAAATGTAATAAGCCAATTTGAACTTTGAATTATTATTTTCCATTAGCTTTGGTCATTTGGAAAGCCAGGGTCCCTTCTAAAGTCAAATCTTTTGTATTGTATCTTGTTTTACAAAGATTTAAACACTAGTATTCTTTATTAGGGTCACATACACTATAAAGCCCCGTCTCTGGATGTTTTTATTTATGTGTTGGCAGAGTAGTGAGACATATTCTCATATATTTTTGGCTTGTTCTATTGTTTGGGGTTTGTAGAGTTCTCTTTTGGAGTGTTCAGAGAGGAGTGGAAAGTATGTTGTTAAACTCACTTTCGAGGATTTTTTAGCAAGAGGGATACCAAAACTTTTTGAAAATGTTTTCTTTTCGTTTTTAGAATTTGGAGTGAGCATACTGCTAGACTGTTTGTTTAGAGGGAGTTTCTTATCTCTTATGTTGTTAAAGGATAGAATTATTATTCTTTATTCCATTTGGAGTTTTGGTATGGGGATTTTTAGGGGTATCTTGGTGACTGATTTAGGTAGAGATTTGAGGGCTATACTGTTTCAAGTGTTTTTCTAGTCTTATTTTCATGAGTTTCGTTAGGGTGGACCCCTTGTTTATCTAATTCAATATACTCTCCTTTCTATTAATAAAACTTCTGTTATAAAGAAACACTGAAATACAATTTTCACTACATATATCCAAAAATGAGTTTGACACCCCATCTTTCAAAATGTACTGCAATACATCCCAACATTTGTGAAAATGTTTTTAAATTCACGCTCAACCCCTTAACTAGTGTTCTAAAAATCGCTAGGCGCTAGGGGGGGGGAGGAAAGGAGGGCCTAGCTAGCTAGGCGTTTTCCTAGGCGGTCTGGTTGGGGTGTCATTTATTTCTTTTCTATTCTTGTTATGCTATTTAAAGCATGTAATGTAGTAGATGTAATTTTTCAAAAGTTTACATGCAAAATTGCAAAAAAACAATTTTTAAGGCTAAAAACACCTGGGCTAGGGAAATCAACCCTCAACTACCAACTTTTACCAAGGAAGGAACACTGATAATTGAACCTCTTAGGGCCATCAAAGCTAAGAATGTTTCAAAGGAAAAACAGGAAAATTTATCAGTATTTAATTCAGTGTAGGAATTGTTGCACTGCTGAAGCTATATAGGAGGATGAAGCGACCTTGCAACAGAACTTCCTAACTTCATATTTGATCCATGAGGACACATTTTTTTGAAGTGAAGGAATATGTAAAGAGAAACGCTAGAGCAGTTGAGTTATTTAGTTAAATAATACAGTACTTTGGCTATATTCTGCTCATTTCCTATACATGACTTGCTAGGTCTAGGATAAGCCTTTGAGTGTAGGTTAGGAGCTTCTAGTAGTATAACTATGAGGAAAGCATGTATTTTTCATTATGTGCTGAATTATTATGATGATTGAAATATGCTGAAGAGATGAATTCTCTCTCAACTTGTTTTACCCATTTGAGCCCTAGAAGTTTATCTATTTATTCCTTTGATTCGTTATAGATTTGGGATTTGAGAATGGTAATGCCATTTCTTTTTGGGATTTGGGAGGATGTTTGTTTGGGATATTTATATTTTTTAGTTCTTTTCCTTTGTTTATATCTTCCATTGTGATAAAGTTTCATTGCAAATTTTGTCCTTATAGAGATAATTCTTGGTTCTTCTTGCTTTGCTGCACCCTCCTCTCTATCTTCTATTCAGCTGGAGCCCACATCTCCTATTTGGGGGACCCTATTTCTCTTATTCAAAAGAGCCTAATTCTCCTATTCAAGGGGTGCCTACTTCTATTTAGATGGAGCCTAGACTCTATTCCTCTACATACTTCTGTACCTAGACAAGAAATGAAGAGGTGGAATATTGATGGAAATCTTAGAGAAGGATCCTTATTGGAGACTAAACTGTTAGAATTTACACCTATTTGCTCCCAAAAATATTGTGACAACACTATCTTACCAAGTCAATCTTATGATCTACATCCAAGTTCAAGCCAATCAGTTACTCTTTCAGATGGTAATAATTTTGACCTTCATCTTTTCGTTGCAGTTAGAAAAGGAGATATGACATGTACCGAATACTCTTTCAAATTTTGTTACTTTGATTCTTTATATTTATATCATTCCTTTGTCTTTTCTTTGTCTTTTGTCTCTATTCCTCAGGGGTGGCAAGAAGCCATACACTATCCTAAGTGGACGAATGCCATGATAAAGGTGATAAATGCCATGAAAAAGGATAATATTAGAGCTTGTCCTTTCTAGACCGACAGGAAGCCCATGGATGCAAATGAGTTTTCACCGTAAAACAACCAGATCCTCTTTTGAAATGCTTAAAGCTAGAATAGTTTTTAAAGGGTATACACAAACTTAAGGAATTGATTCTTAGGAGACATTTGCTGCAGTTGCCAAGATGAATGGATTCCATTAGGATTCTAGTATTGGGTACAATTTCACTTAGATTGGGATTTACACAAGTTGGATGTTAAAATTGCTTTCTGAATGGTGATTTAGAAGAAGAGGTTTACATACCCGTTGAGTTTCGCGTCACATTGGATTGTAGGAAAAGTTTATAAATTGAAAACATCACTTTCGTTGAAGCAATCTCCTATAACATGTTTTGGAAGTTTCCATAGTGCTATGATGAGCTTTGGGTATAAATAGAGAAATGCAGATAAGCGGATCGGTATCAAGATCATGGTGCTTATTGTTTATGTAGGTGACACTGTTGTGATAGGTAATGATGAGCTTGAGATAGTTACTCTTAAGGACTGATATGACTACTGACTTTGAGGTTAAAGACTTGTGTCCTCTAAGATATTTCCTTGGCACTGAGGTTGTTAGATCAACTCATGATTTTCTAGTCCCAAAGAAAATATGTTCGTGACCTTTTAACTGAGACAAGCTTGTTTGGTTTAAAGCTTGCTGACTCCTTTATTGAAGCTAATCAATCACTTTGTAGTGGTGTGGGTGATTCAGTGGAAAAGGAAAGATACCAAAGACTTGTTGGGAGACTCATCTATCTAGCACATACTACACTAGACCTTGCATATGTAGTTGGTGTTGTGAGTTAGCATATGTAAATGATCCTCGTCATTTCCACATGGAAGCTGGTAATCGTATTCTCAGAATCTTGAAGAATACTTGAAGTCAGATCCTGGAAGGGGTCTCTTGTTTGCACGCCATGATCATTCATCTCGGTGCAATAACTCACTCAACTTTTAATTTCTACAATGAACCAATTGAACTAATTAAAAAAAAATTGAATTAACCCATTTTGTCGAATAAATTGGATGTCGGTTAAGTATTCCCCTATGTGGCTATTTAAAATAAAAGAGAAATTACAATTGGACAATGATGCGGAAAAACAGAAGGCAAACATGGCATGGCATGTGTTAGACATTTGATCTAACTTTCATTAAAAAAATTAGATAACAAAATTGCTCTACAAATTCTTCTTTTATTGAAGAGCTAGGGTTCTTCAACCTCTGAATATTGCACATTAAGAAAAAGGAAATACAACTATAGAAGATGATTTCCGGGGGAAAAAATTGTGCTTTCTTGTGGCAAAAAATTCCAACTGAAGAAGATGAGGTTACTCAGATCTTCCTCTCTTTGTGTTTATCCTCTCTCTCAATGTAAGCATGTTAATTGAAAGAAAACAGTTAGTGAACTCTCTCTTTTTCTCTCTGTATGTTCGGAAAGAGGGTCACTTGGTTTTAGGGTTCTGGATCTAATTGGATCTCTTGCTAAGACGAGGGAGTTGATTTATGGACATTAGGTGGAGAGGAAGTGACAGGTTCTCTGTGATTGATCTGGATATTCGAAGGAGAAGAGGAAGTGCATAGTTATGTTCTCTTGAAAAAAAAGAAAAATCTCGAAGTCATGATCTTTAAATGCCAGCATGGTTAAGGGACCTTTATTTATTATTTTATTTAATCTCAATGCAAGCGTTTTAAGGCCATTTTACCTGGCTTGTGTTTTTTTCCATGTCATTTGGTCTATTATTTGTTTAATTTTAAAACAGCACGTAGGAAATTATTTAACAGTTTATTTTTTAATTAGTTCAGTAGGGTACTTGCATAAATTAAAAGTTGAATGGGCTATTACACACACTGGGTCAAGTTCAATGGTGTAAACTTTAGTGTTACCGATCCTGGAAGGTGTCTCTTGTTTGCACACCATGATCATCTTTGTGTTTAGCGTTATAAGAACACACACTCTACCTTTAGTTGTGCCCTTGTTGGAGGTAATTTAGTCACTTGGTACATGAAGAAGCAGACAATGGATGGAGGTTTACAACGGATTGGTTTCCAAGAACCTTTATTTGGTTAATCCTCGATCTACATTGATCACTCATTCCTGTCTCTGGAAATTTCTTCCTATGGGCTATGGACTTTCATCCTCGTCTTTCTCATAAACATTATAGAGGTGGGGATGGAGGGCGTCCCCTTCTCAGTTCTCTGATAGGATCTCTGGTCTAGGGGATGCTCCTTTTACTGCCCGTCTTTGTCACCTTTATATTTCTACACTTCAAAGTACTCTCCTTTTTACTGTTTTTCTTCATGAATGCTCAGTTTCTAGTAACTTTTATTTTAATCATCATTTGAATGCTAGAAAGGGTGATGATTAATCATTTAGTCCTTGTTACTATTTCTACTTTATAACTGCACACCTTTCCTTTGGTTCCAGTTTATGTGTGCTTATAAATTAAGTGGATATCAATAAGATAAGTGCTACAAGCCACTACTGCTATGTTCTCTTGACTATTTCAAAGCTTGTGACTACATCTGTAGTTATGACGTACATGCCACAAGATTTTCGGGGTACCCTAATTAGACAACAGAGAGAGCGCTCGGAGAGGAATAAGCAAGCTGAAATTGATGCTTTAGTTCAATCTGGTGCGAGTTTACATGATCGATATGCTCTGCTGTGGAAACAACAGATGGAGCGGTAAAAGTCCTTGGTTTATTTCCCTGCTACAGGCTTGGACTGATCTTATTTTTAATTGCTAATAGAATGTTTATCATCCAGGAGGAAGCAGTTAGCTCAGCTTGGAGCTGCAACCGGTGTCTATAAGACTCTTGTGAAGTACTTAGTAGGAGTGCCCCAGGTATTCTTTGGTTTGCAGAGACTAGCAAAGGATGTATATTTTCTGGGCTGACATTAATTCCTTTCCCCAGCTATTTTATGCCCTCGTTTTGGTGTAATGCAGCATCTTCTATTTTTTGGATATTTGCTTACACTTGCATCGTTTTCAATTTACAATCCTCATCAATTATTTGGTGGTTCTTTATTTTTAATTTTCCAAGATTTTGAATTTGGTCAACTATGGGATACCGTACCGTGATACCAATCTTTTTAAATACATAAACCTGAGGTTCATAACAAAATGCCTAGGCTTTTGTGATACTTTTTTTGTGTGTGTGTGCAGGTTCTACTAGATTTTATACGGCAATTGAATGATGACCAAGGGTATCTTTTCTCTACATTTAGCTAACTGTACCTTTATTTTTCTTTTTCCTTTATATAAAAGAAGATTTAGATAATGTTACCTATTGTTTGAATATGGAAATTGTTAGATTAATAAATGGGCCTAGTCTAGCATATAAAGACATCAAGTTCTCTAACTTGAAAGTTGAAACCAATAGGCTTTGAGAAGAGTAAGTCCAAGTTATTATATACTAGACATACTTTGTTGAGGTATTTGATGTGGGACAAGATATATATATTCTAAAAGTTCCCCTCATGTGTAACCCGGTGTATTGCGGGTTGCAACTGTACATGATTTAATATAGAATTCCACCTTTGAAGAGCAAGTAAACCACAAACAACTTTTTGGCCGATTGAGAAGTGGCTACTGGTTAATAAATTGGTAATTTTGACTCTTAAGAAGTGGACTGCAAGAAATGTATATATTTTTTAACAGAAATGTATATATTTTTTAACCCCAGGGTGGGATTATCTCAACTCACATGTTCTAACAGAAATGTATATATTTTTTTTTCACTTGACTTATTTTGCAAGGGATGAATAGTCTCTTTGACAACCTATGATTAGTCTTTTCTGAAATCCTCTTATAACTAGGCCCATGGAAGAGCAACGACAACGCTACGGACCTCCTTTGTACAGCCTTACAAAGATGGTGCTCAACATTCGACTTTTTCTTTCTCTGTCATGGTGGCATTACGAGGCTATCGAATTGTGAGATTTATTGTAATCCTTATATTTCCTGTTCGGCTTTAATAGAACGGACTCTTTTATATGAGAAAGCAATGCTAAATTGTACCTCGCATTAATAATGTATTATTTTGGCACTTCATATTGAGCAGACGGAGGAATCAAATATCTATATTGGAAGATGCGGCTAATATCTATACCTCTGAGTTAGAAAGATTTATTAAATTTATCGGGTACTTTTTTTTTGCTCCTTGCTCTTGTCATCGTAATTCATCTTCATTTTATCATTTTGGGCTATGATAATTGTGTTGCTTGTTACATGACCATGTTATACATTTCTTATACTTGACAAAGTTTGCATTCTTGTCATGTCGCAAAAGTTTCCATTTGTGTTAAGGCTAACATGTGAGTTGAGATAATCCCACCCTGGGGTTTGTGTCTGAAGTTAAGGGCTTAAATACAATTGAAAGATACTTTCACTTGTTATCTTCTCCGCTGTACATTAGAGAGCAAGAAATATAACTTAATTAAACCAAATTAGATAGATAGAAATATACTCCCTCTGTTCCAACTTTAGAAATACATTTAGAAAACGACTTTTAAGGAAAAATCGTCTTCTCAAAGATATCCCCAACATTTGTTAGAAATGTAGTAGTGGAGGCAAATAATATTTCCCCAACATAGGATATAAGTAATGTCATGTTAGAAATTTCATATCACTTTTTAGTCTAAAAATTGAAACGTATTTTTAATTTTGATCGGACAAAGAGAAAAATTTATCTCTAGTTTTGGAAAAGAGGGAGTACTTCCTTTGGTTCACAAAAAGAGTCCCATTTGCAATTTATTTTTTGTTTCACATAAGCGTCCTCTTTGTATTGATTTTAGTTTTGTGGAACAGAGGGAGTAATAAACACGATTTTGGGTAAACATTCAAATAATATCATTTATGCATGGCGCTTTTTTTTGTACATCTCATATGATTTCAGAGAACTTATGAAGAATGATCAATGCTAGTTCAAGAAAATATAAGCTGTAGAGCCTGTGTAGGACCAAAGTTTCTTTTGGCACTGTAGTTTGCATCTCTATTCACATAATGATTGGAACATGTCTACAGTGAGGTCTTTGCGAACTCCCCTTTCTTTATTACAGCAGGGGAAGCCGGTGCAATAGAAGCAGGGTGAGTTTGCTAGTTTCTGTCTATTGTATCATTTTTTGCTCTATGAAACCCTAATAGTTTGGAGTATTAGACAGCATTAGTACTAATACCATTAATTTCAAAGAAAAGTTCCCTTCTTTTGTACAGGAAAAATGATGATTACAAAGAAATAATCGTTCCATCTGGGAAAACTTATGAGGTTTGTTTATACATCATACTCTTCTTGATTGTAGATTAAGGGTCATTGCTGTTTTGTTTTTCCCTTCCACATAATTAGACCACCTCACAAGCCCAAGAAAAAGGGAAAAGAGGAAATGGCACTTCAACTCCCTAGTGTTTACCTCGATTATAAAATAACCTCCCAGTGGTCCATAAATAGGAAGTTAATCCTTATGTGTTTACCAAAATGCATGAGTTAGGATATTCAACCGTTTTTATCATACCTTTGTCCTACATGTGATGCATTTTCATTTTCCTCCAAGAAACTTTCCTAGAATATCCACCAGTTAATGTTACTTACTGCCACTTTTTGGTGGACCAAAATGCATGGTCTTAGGATATTCAACCGGCCACATAAATCATACATACCTTGGGAAGAAGTCCGTGAGAGGAAGAAGAAGAGCCGTGAAGAGAAGAAGAAGCCGTGAAGAAGAAGAAGAAGAAGAGCGTATGTCGGGAGAAGAAAAAAAGAGGAGAGATATAAAATATCCATGGACAATTACAATTAGATACCTCATAGTTTTTAAAATATTTTAATTTAGTCCCTCGGGTTTTTGAAAGTTCAAATTAGCCCCTAAAAACTATATATCAGTCCCTATAGTTTTGTTTTTTTCATTTATGCCCCTATTTCTTTATATTTTTACACTTTAGTCCCTAGAGCAAAAAAAACTTTGGTGATATAATTTGAAACATTATTGTTAAAAATCATAACATACCGTATCCCCAAGACCCATACTTTCTCCATATCCGCGTATCCTCTATTTTTTGACTTTTGTCCGACACCTAGATTCTTACCCTTTTGACCGACACCCTTTGCGTTCCCTTATATGTTAAAATTAACAAAAATACCTATTAAAAATAACCGAGTCAATGTTAGCAACCGCTCATACTTTCTTTCTCTTCCCTTTGTGTCTTTCCGACTCTTCTTAGCCGTTCCAGCTGTAAAATTGCAGAGGCATTAAACAGCTCTCTCTCATATTTTCAATACCATTTAATTACCCAACCCAGTGGACCTATCCATCTTTGTCAACCAGAGAGTCAAATATGCAAGGAGAGCTTTCCTTTTTAATCTCAAAACTTAGAACCCACATAGACACCATCATGTTCATCTCCCTGTTACCTTCACTCTCCATTTCAATCAAACAAAAACCTTGGCCTTGCACCATCAATACCACCAAATTTCTTCACTAGCCGAATGTTGAATGCTGTTTGAAAAAGAGGAAGAATTGTGAAGTTACAAACAAGGATTTAGAAACGGAGTTGATAGTGAGAAAAGCTTGGGGTAATAACAATTGTGATTTGTATTGCATCTTCAGGAAAACCCTGGTTGCCACTTGCCATTGTGCTTCAGCAAGTTATGTTTGGGAGATCCATTCTTTGTTTAATCTAAAAAAAGCCCTTGAGCTGAACCACCGCGATAACCGTGCAATCAACAAGAGAACAAAGATGAGTATCTATGGGGGAGAAAATCATTAAATCTCAGACCCTAAACCAATTGAAGCCCTAATATTTGCAAGAGATCAATGGAAGCTAGAAGGAAACTAATTGATTGGGATGTGACAAGAGAGATAGTGCGGGAAGGAGAGAGACTAATCGACTGAGGTGGGGATAGAGTAAATTTCAGGAAATGTAATTCATTCAGTTACATGGAGTGGTGGGTGTAACCCTTATTTTCTAACAAGGGTATGACAACCATTTGCAATTTCCAGTCTATAAAATTAATGGACCATAACAACATTTGGTCCAAATAAATTAAGGCTATGTGCCTATTTATGGCCAACATGGGAGTTATTTTCCACCAAGATAAACCCTAGCGGGTTTTGTACCATTTTCCCAAAGTAAAAAAGAATGGCTGAATTATCCTTTTGTCCTTCCAAGTTGCCACCCACTTTAAAGTCGTCCCCAAAGTTTATTTTTCACCAATTAGGTTCTTAAAGCGACATTTTTTGGCATTTCCATTCCTTTTACACCCAACCCATTTTGACCCAATCCGACCCAGTTTTCCCCGGCGCCAATTTTACCAATTATTTTTTTTAAAAACCTAAAAAGTTTTAAAATTATTTTAAAAATTTAAATAAAATATTATTTTTAAAATAATAATATTTTAAATTTTAAAATAAAATATATTTGTAAAAAGTAATAAAAATAATTATTATTTTCAGAAAAATATTAGAAACTTTTATTTATTAAAAATGAGTAAAGGTTCATAAAATATAGATTCAAAAAATTAAAGTTTAAATTTTTTAATTCTTAATTATTTTATGAAAAATTTACACATCTTTTAAAAAATAAAATTACTAGTTTTGTTTTGTGAAAATAATTTTTTTTTTTTGCTTTTTGAATCTATATTTTATGAAACTTTAATCATTTTTTTAAAAAAAAAATTTCTATATTTTTCTGAAGATAAAGTTTTATTTTTTGAATATATATTTTATAAACCTATACCCATTTTTTAAAAAAAATGAAAATATTTCTAATTTTTTTTCCTGAAAAATAATAATTATTTTTAAAGCATTTTTATTTCTTCTTTTTTTTAAAAAAATTGAATCAGTTTTAAAATTTTTCTTTACTGTTTTTTTGTATTTTAATTTCTATTTTTAGTAAAATTCTAATATTAAGAATACATATAATATTGGTAAACCCATAAACCTTTTTTTTTAAAACAAATTTTTACAGAAAAATAAAAAAATATATATTTTTTTGAAAATATTGTTTTATTTTTTATTTAATTTTTTTGAATCAGTATTTTATGAAAGCTTACTCATTTATGAAAAAAAAAAGTTTCTAATATTTTTCTTGAAAATAATATTTATTTTTAAAAATATTTAAAATAATAATTATTTTTGATATTTTAAAATAAAATATTATTTTTAAAATAAATTTAATATTTTTACCTTTTTTTTTAAAAAATTATTTTTTTGTGAAATTGGTGTCGGATCAAACTAGGTCGGGTTGGGGTCAAATCAGATAAAAGAAAAGGAAATGCCAAAAAATGTCACTTGAAGGACCTAATTGGCGAAAAAAGAACTTTAAGGACGACTTTAAAAGTGAGTGGCAACTTGGAGGGACAAAAGTGATATTCAGCCAAAAAAGAATATTTAGATGTAATTGATTACTTGAGTATTTATCTTGTGCTTTAGAAGTTACTTATTGATCTTAATGTGCATGTAATTCCCAAATACTTAATTGTGTTGTGAAAGTCCTCTACAGTGCAACTTTTCTGAATGAAATTTGCTTAATCTCATTTGTGTTGCTTATTATGTTCTTTGTTAATTTTTTATTTTTCAACCAAATTGAAGGACATCTGGTCCAAGGAGCTGTACTCTCTACCCTTGATATGTTTAAAACTTTATTTCCTATTGAAAATGAAAGAGTATCATTTGATATATGGACTCACCATAATCAAGTGGTAAAAACATGTTTGATCATGCAGTCTCATTTATCTCCTTAGCTTTTAGCATGTCTGCTTTGCTGAGTTTAATTACAAAACATTTTCAGGTGGCCATTAAATCTGTTGGACCTTATTTTATGTTAAAATGTTTAGGCCTTTAGGGTCTGGAGGAGTGTCTTGGTTTGCGAAAATGTTCAGTAAACTATAAACATTTAAGATTGTGGAGTTGTGAATTGTGATAAAGCATTTTGGCCTATATACAAAAGAATGAAGAAAGCTATTGAAGTACGTATAATCTTTGTGGCTAAGTAAGGGCTACTTTGGGGAGAGTAGTTTAAAATAAATTAGGGCTTATGCTTGTTGGGTGTGAAGTCGAGTCTTTACCTATGACTTATTTAGAGGTCCCTTTAGGTGGTTGTAATATCCCGAATATTTACGAGGATAGAATAAGAAAATAAAAATTTTCCGAAAAAGACGCGAAAACACTATTCATAAAAACGCTAAATCACTATTCATAAAACGTAAAGTCAACATTTTTGACTAACCGGATTAGTTAGGAAACCTAACTAGAAGACTAACTAGAAAGTAAACTAAGTTGGATTAACCAAACTAGGTGGAATTTGGTTAGGTTGTAGAGAAAGTGAGGGCATTATGGCCATTTAGGAAAGCTTATATGCATATAGCTTATATATGTATAGATTTTTCTTTGATTAATTAGTTGGCAAATGAGGCTTTGCTTCCTAAAATAAGTTGTCCAAAATTGTGTGGTGTGTTGTGGCACATGGGTGACTAGGCTTGGTGGCTCACCAAATGTGATGATGAAGCATGTGACTCACTATGGTGACTAGCGGTGGCTTAAGGTCCTAAATACCTTAAGTCTTGGTTTCCTATAAATAGAAACATCATTCTTAATAAATCCTCACATATTCACAAGTAATTAAAGAGCAAAAGAGGCTAGAGTAATCATAAAGAGAGTTATATTGGTAATTGAGAGAAGGAAGGAAAGCTAAAGTCTCGCGTTTTGAAGTATCGAAAAACTAGCACTTCAAGAGGTATATTATTATAAATTTAATTTATGTTCTTGTGTTCTTGAGCAAATGTCATAAATCCTATATAAGTAGGCTTATGATTTTATTATTTTTATGTTATGAAGTGTTATCGAGTGTTAGGACATGTTATCCTAACATATTAATATACATGGGTATCATGTTTTATCAATTTGGTCAAAGAAATATAAAACTGTTTTAAAGCAGTCCTTGTAGAGCCAATTTGGGTCCAGTTCTGTAAGGAATTTTGGATTGTAATATAAATAAGAGTCGTAGAGACGGAAGTTACGAACGCGTGAGATTTTGAACGACTCAAAAATGTTTTAAAACGAAGAAATTATGGCCGTTTAACTGAGCCGGGGTTGGACTGCGAGCAAGCTGTCCACTTTATAAAAAGTCCCTTAAAAATGAGTTTTTGAGTTTGAGCATTTTACGAATAAAACCACTAATGAAAATAGTCTAGTTAAGTTATAAAATACTTATTAAGAAGTAAAATTCGATAAACTAACAGTTGGGTACACGCAACCCCCATTATGTAGGGTTTTAAACGTTTACCGAGAAATCCTGGTTTACTATCAATGCAAGTTTTCTATCCTAAACCTATGTGCAACTATTTCTAAACTTGTTCATATGTGATAGTTGATATTTGACAGTATATGTATGAAAGCCTTATGTGATTATGTATTTGAAAGTATATGATTATGTTCTTCATTAATGAGTTAAATGATTAATGATAAATTTATGTCAAATCATGATTAAAGTTTATCATTAAAGCATAAATTAACATGTTATTGGATAGACTTGAAATTGAAGAGCAAGAGTGCTCATTCTTGCGAATAAAACTGTATTTGCAGTTAAAGAAGAATGATAAAAAAATCATGAACGTAAAGAAGCGTAGATTAGGTTTCATGTTTTATTCACTTGTATTTGTATAAAGTCATAATGACTTCTGTAATACGAACAAGCAAACCATGTAATTGAATATTATATTAATAATATCACGTTATTATTATCAGAATGGTGTTATGTCTTTAATTTGATATTACTTAGAATTTTTAAAGATCTATTAATCTGAATGAGAGTATTGGCAATATGGACTGATCATGTTATGCCAATACTCTGAACTTCAGATAGATAGTAAAACATTAATACAATGTTGATAAAGAACTATATATCTAAATGAGGATATTAAATAACATTGTGAGTGCCGTAAGAACAAAGATTTAACACCGATGAAGAAACCAAATTCATTGCAAGGTTCCTTTGTTCCAAGTACAAGTGTGTTATTAATATTGTGAAATTCAGATAAATAGGAAATATCGATATGAAGAGATATATCTATAAAGATATATATCTAAGTGAGGGTATTGAATGATATTGGGAGTTCTGTAAGCACTGAGGTTACACTAATGAGCGTTAGTAAGATACCAAAATTGCTGGAATACGCCCCTTTGTTTCCAAGAACAATCTTTATTATTAGTACTGTGAACCTTGGATATATAGAAGTATAAAATGTCTAAATCTTAAGGTTTAAAATTAATTGGTATATATTGTGTTATCCATGTATACGGATATAAGTTACAAGTTGATGCTTGTAGAAAGGATGAGATCTAGATGAAGTTAAGATCCAGGTAATGTTAAGGAAATGTATAATTTTATAGTCTGTAATAGACTAATTCAACCAATATGATTATGGGATCATTGGTTAAGTTACGAAAGATGTTGAGTTAACGTCAACCCTTGTTCGGGCGGCTAGCGTCCAGAATTGAAGCGTTCTGATGAGTAACTTTGAGACCTCGGTTTTTTTGGATCCTATAGTAAAACGAGTGGGTCGGGAGGCTTGATCGTTGGAAAGGTGCTTACTTCTGTTTGGGTGGGAGAGATTACTCTTATTTAGGTGTTTTTAGCGAGTATTCTTTATTATCTCTCGTTATTTAAGGTCCCAATAGGGGTAACCAAATCTCTTGAATGTATTATGTACACGTTTTTATGGGTTGAAGATAGTGAGGTTAAGAAGAACCATTTGGTTGATTGGAATTCTGTGTCCTAGAGAGGTAGTTAGTTTAGGTCTTGGGAACTTGCTTCCTAAGAACCGGTCTTTAGTGGGCAAATGGCTATATGGTGCTTTCCTTTGGAGCTTGACTTTCTTTGGCATCAGGTGATTAGAAGCAAGTATGGAATTCAGCATGGGATGCAAATCCTTGTCCAAGTGTTACTTATTCTAGTCATTGGAAATTTATCTTAGGTTACACTTCCTTTCATTTTCTTGTTCGTTTCCAAGTTGGTAATGACATAAAAATTCGATTTTGGGAGGATATTTTGTATAGGAGATGTTTTAGCTTTTCCTCATTTTTTTACCTCTCGTCTGGGCATAATTCTCTTATTTCTAACAAATTTATTTTTTTAGGATTTTTATTTTTTTTCGTAATTTAAATGATAGAGAGATAAAGAAAATTTCTTTATTTATTCAGCTTCCTTCTCTCAGTACTTGTATATGCGTGTTTGGTGTTTTGATTTTTCAGAGAGAGATTCACAAC
This sequence comes from Panax quinquefolius, assembly GCA_020205615.1. Taxonomy (NCBI): domain Eukaryota; kingdom Viridiplantae; phylum Streptophyta; class Magnoliopsida; order Apiales; family Araliaceae; genus Panax; species Panax quinquefolius. Next base: position 169,263,495 of record CM035152.1, read on the forward strand.
TTATATTTTCCACACTATGATAGTAATATTTTCCGACTCTTGTCCATGTTTGTTCTAACACTAATTAACTTGGGACTAGTACATTTAATGATAGCATTCCTATTCAAATAAGCACTCCATTCTTGAATTGGTTTCAAGAGTATCCCAACAGTTCCCTTAATTTTGTGTTTAGTTTCACTTGCTTTGATAAGGAATGTCTGAACTATTTGACATAATTCAGTTCTATCTTTCTCTAAACATGTACAACTAGCCTTGGTTCAAAACATTTTCCTATGGAGGATTTGAATATGGCCCCTTTTTCCTGTTTATAGTTGTATCACAAAAAAAATTTAGTTGGTTTAGCTGTTGGTACTTGGGAATTGCTTTATGCTAAATTAAAACTCATGATCTTTAATCCATGTGCTATTTTTGTAGGTCTCATTGGCAGTTGAATCTATAAACTCATATATTGCTTGGGATTTTTCCATATTGCAAGGAAATATGAACATGGTATGCTTCTCATACTCTTGTTGAAAACATTTTTTTTAAATTTTTGCTCTCTTTTTATTAGTTTTAGCCATTAAATCTTGTGCTTTTAGAAAAATGTTCAATATTACAACACCCCTTCCCAAACAGAAAGGGAGGTTACGTCAAAAAAGTACAACAAACCTCAAAATAAGTAAACAGAGCACTAATAACTTTAAAATATTTAATAGCTGATAACCCATCAATGACGAATTAAATACAATTCTCTAAAAATTAGCACAATAATCTCCTAAAATCAAACACACGAAACCCTAAACCGCCCTTGCAAACCTGCCGGAAGAAAAACACAGTATGAGCCAAATGTCCAGTACGGATATAAAGATGTACAAATATACCACAAGATATAATGTAACCAAAAGAGTCGAATGAATGAACGAATGTGAATTACGAACGAATTATGAATATATCTAAATTAGTAAGACTAGGTACAAATTATGAACACTATCGAACGTACAACTATAGTCAAAAGGATCCCAAACAAAATAAGGCTGAATCAAATGTTTATAAGGTAATAATTTCATACGAGCTCAAATACAAATAGCTAAAGGCTAACAAAATACATCGGTACCATGATGTATGCAAATCAAACCGGATAGTATGCACGACACGTATGTCACTAATGACCAAAGCTCACACTCAGAGCAACATATAAAACAAAAGGATACGCCGTGGACTAATCACACAACCACGGAAGGTGTCATGCCCCGGTGTCAAGAGTGCATGTCTATGCATGTGGTACCCCCACAGGTGGTTAACTCAAGTATACCCTAAGGATTGAACTACAAAATGTAAGCCAAAAGGGGTTCAAATCACAAGGCTTACATGACCATCTCCAAATGACATCGAATTATTTCAAATACGAACATACTTCACTATCACAAGATACCAACGATCAAAGTAACTCTCGAATATTTAGCAAAAAAAATAAAATAAAAAAATAACTCCCGAATGTGAAGAAAAATACAAATCAAATAAAGTTCTATGTATAAGCACCAACATGAAACTATAATATTAATTCACACGAAACAATTATGTGAAATAATAGTCAAATTCGAAACGAGGAACAAAACGAACTATTTAAATTTAACAAGAGTATCGTTGAAAGAATACAAAATTCATACCTCATACGCAAAACCACTTATAGCACACTCCATAAAATCTTATCCTCAAATGCCAACGATATCAAATGGAAAATATTATTCACTACCTAAATTAAATATAATTCAAAAAAATAATTCCAAAATAATTCGTAATTCATTTAAAATGCCTTTAATTATCACCTTAGATCACTATTAATACTCTCAAAACTTAAAATATATAACAAAACTTGAGAAATCTTGAAACCCTAATATGACAATTTTTTCTTAAAACGGCAGTCTACTATTATGATCTTATCACCATTAATTAAAATTTATCTGTCAAATTAATTAATTTTAACAAAAACTAGACTTCAAATACTCCAATTTAGCCTCAAGAATCACTCAAATCGGTTTTAAAATAATTAAGTTAAACATTTTTAAATATTAAAACTTGTTACAAAAAATTCTACTACAAAAATTCCAAATCAGCCCTTTCTTAAAATTCATAACAAATTATACGTTAATCTTTAACTGTTCAAAATTGATAAATATATTCTCAGCTTATATATGTATAACATATCTAAAAATTATAATGATCCAACGGTCGGATTAAGAGATATAACCCTAAAATATATAAACTAATTAATTTTTAGATTTTAACGTTTACATTCAATCAAATTATATTCTTTAATATAAATTTATCTCTTTTCGATTATCATTATATCTAATTCCATGTATATATTTATTTAAAAACAATCTCTAATTTAAAAACTCTCATAACTAAACTTAAAATTGGAGCAGTAAATAACTTGACTTTTGGGTCTTCTAGGGTCTTCAAAATCTCTTCATGTCTTCACAAAAATTGTAGCTCTCGAAAAGATACACAAAATAGGCTCAAGACTCGCTCGGTTCGGAGTTAATATAACTGAGTTACGGATTTTCAAAACTAAGGCTAAAAATAGTGACGGGAATTGGGACAAATTGTGGTTTTCAGCAATTTCAGGAATGAATATGATGTCAAATAACTTCTCTTCCTTTTCATAATTGTAGAGAATGAAAAACTGAAGAAATAGGTTTTGGATTCACTCAATTCCGATATCGGATGAATTAATTATGATTTTTCTAATGGACTGCAGTGCTTATAAGTATTCTACGTAGGAATTCAACTAATCAAATTAGAATAGAATTAGGATTACATCTCCACTCTTTAAATATAAATAGGAATCAATATTTATCACTCTTTAAACCCTAATGGACTCCCCAATTTTAATTAAATCAATTATTTAATTATCTATTAAAAGAATTTAACTTTCCAAACGAAACAAGGATGAAAGAAAAATTTTTGCAACTTGCCTTTTCCAATTCAATTATGCTTTTATAAAATAAAATCAATTTTTATTTATTTATTAACAAAAAATATGGGCTATTACATATATACTGTTTGATTTACTTGTATGCTAATCAAATTGAATGATAAGTTGACGTCGTTGTAATCAATTTATTTGAAAATAGTTGTGCAACTTCTAAAGGATTTCATGGAATTGAAGCAAATATGTATCATGATTCTCTTATAAGGATGATTTGTAGATACACTCAGTGTTTCTAAAAATTCCCTGCCTAGGCCCGCCTAGGCCCCCTTGAGCCCACCTTGGCGCCTAGGGCGCTAGGTCCCCTTGGCTTTAGGCCCCCTAACTTCACTAAGTGTTAGGCCCTTCAGCGCCTCACATAGGCCCAACATCGAGAAATTAAAGCGGGATCTAGGCGGAGAGTTTTTTTTTTTTAATAATTACCCAAACCAGATCTTGATATATTTATTTTTTTTCTAATGACTTGCCATATTCATAATACAAGTTGTAGCATATCAAATCACAACAAGAAGTGAACAATATCAAGTCAATACGGATAATTTTATTATAGTTGTAATTTTTTGAACTTGTACCAATTTCAAATTATATAAATGATGATACATTTGTAATATTTAGTTTAATTCAATATAATTCTTAAATTTATGTTTAATTTTTTAAGTTTTAATATTGAATTGAATTCTTGAATTCTTGAAATTTTAAATTTTATTATTTAATAACAATCTTTTTTATGAATAAAACTAATACGTTAAAAATATGTTTGAATTTTGAACAATTGCATGTTTGTGTTTGAACTTTGACATTAGCAATACGAATGTGTTTGAACTTTAAGCAAAAGCCTTTATTATCTTTATTATAGATTGTTTTGCTTTATATTATTGTTTTGTTTGGATAAATATAAGATAAAATATTAAAATTGGCTTAAAATAAAAAATCCCGCCTCGGCCTAGCCTAGGCCCCATAGGAGCTAGGCCTCCCGCCTCCTGCCTAGTGCCTTTTAGAACATTAGATACACTAGCATTTAGAATGCTTTACTTGGAGCCTGGAGGAGTATATTTTGATGATACATGAATTGACGAGGTTGGCGGGTAATCTAAATGCCTTTGTATTTCGCATGTCATTTACTTAGTCTTACACTTGTGGAGGAATCCTAGTGTTGCTATGGTATACACCATAACCAAAAGTATGGTAAAATATGCAATCACCACCCTTATGTGCTTTAGCTCGAGGGAAACTCCCGCTAAAGGGCCTACCTTGCGGAGCTTAGAAAGCATCTCTCTCCTACTGGCTGCATCAGAGGCATGGGGAAAGTGGGACATATTCCTTATGCTTTATTTATGGATAGTTTGGTGCAAAAGAAGAGATACTACTTTGAGAATATTGAAAAGTCAGCACTCCATATCAGGTCCTTGACTCCTTGTTTTTGAGATTATTATTTTTGTTATAATGAGGTCTATCCCACTTTCATTATGTCCTTGATTGACTTTTTGGAAGTGTTTAATTTGGCCTAATGATTTCTCGTGAGCGGGGCTGTCCTTTTGGAAGAGTTTAAGATGTTTTTTTGGTTCTGCTTGCATGGGGATGGTGCCCCTTTTGGCATCGTTGTAAACAAAACTTTACATATCAAACAAAAAAGAATGATTTTTGGGAGGTTGCTATGACCTGATTGAAGAGGGAAAGGATCAATTGGTTGATTGGTATTTAGTGTGTCATCCTAGGGTGGACGGGGCATATATGCGTAGGAAACCTTGTTTCTAAGAGCTTGTCTATAGTTGGTAAACAAAAATCGCGTTTTCCTTCTAAACTTGAATCTTTTTGGCGCCTGGTGATCGGAAGTAGCTTTTGGCTCCAAGGGAATAGGTAGGAAGAAATTTAATGTTCTTCTGTATCTCATTCTAACTCTTGAAATTTGTTTCCTAGTGGTATACCACTTTTCTGTCTCTTATTTGTTAACGAGTTGGGGATGGTTCTCAGTCTTGTTTTTGGAGGAAATTTTAGTGGTGAAGCCTCTCTTGCGAAGCCTTTCCTTTACTCTCTTACCTCTCTTCAGAGCATAATTTTCCTATTTATAAATTCTACACATTTTGGGAGTCACTTTTACCTCTCCTTAATTCTGCCTTGGAATTTACACCGGGAGGGCCATGACCGGCCTCTCCATCTCCTTAAATCTGTCTCTCTCTAATTACTTGGAACAAAGTACTTGGTCTCCTTGTTGGTCTTGTTTCACGTACTTAGCTTGGTCATCATTCGCTTCTCCAATTTCTATTTCATTCTGTATTTGGAAGAAAAGGTTCTTTCTTGAATCAATAATTTTATTGGTCTTTGGTCCTTGGTCAACTTCATGCTAATGATATGCTTCAGAGACGATGATTCTACAAATCCTTATCTCAAGGTGTGTTGTGTGTATGTTTGAGGAAGCACTCTTTTTGTTCATTGTTTGGAGGTGTGGAGGTTTCTGTGCCCTTTATTTGGAGTTTTTGGTATGTCCTTTCTAATGTGAGCATGCTTCTTCTAAGAAGTTTTTGGGGGGTTTGGTAGTAGCAAGGATAGGAGTATCATTTTGAGTTGTGCTTGTTTTGCCATTATATGGGGGGTTGTGGACAGAAAGGATGATTCTGTGGGTCGGAAATGAGTTTCAATTTGCTTTTGGATAGTCTTATCTTATGCATCTATGTGAACCCTCCTTGATTGAAGCTTTTCATGAAGTTTCATTGTCACTTACATAGGGATTGGAGGAACTTGCTTCACTAAGACTGTTAGCTAGTTGAGTTTCCTTTTCATTGTATGACCCGGTCCTATTCCATATTTCAATGACTTGAGTTCAAAACGACTTGGTTCTAATTTAGCCGTTGGCTAGTTGAGTTGAATGCATATTAATGACTGCACTTCTGATTTTTTATTGACATTGTAGTCTCACATTAGTCTGAACAATGTTTTTGAGCTTTAAATTGTTATGGTCCAGGATATTGGATTCAGCGTGGAATACACTAATTCTTTGGGGGACAAAACAGTAAGTCTAGTTATGAGAGTGCATATACTGTTTTGATTTGTTCAATTACATATATGCTTAGATCATGAATTTCTTATTACGCAGCTTATGTTGCCGTACCGACGTTATGAATGTGACCAAGTGAGTTAATGGTGTCACTTGCTGGTAAATTCATGTACGGCACTGTAACTATCTTATATGCTTACCATATTCTTGGCTTTTCTGTAGGGCAATTTCTGCACATGCTTGATTGGAAACTACAAACTTGTCTGGGACAATTCGTATTCAACATTCTTTAAAAAGGTAGGCAAACAATTTTAATGCGTCCTTTGACGCTTCCGTTATCATGTTGTTGATGATTGTGAATGCTAGAAAGACAATATTATTCCATATCATAATGTGTACAATAGAGAGCCTTTATATAGGCCAAGTGTCAAAGCTAAATATGGAAAGTAATCATAGTGATCAATTATTACCACTAATCATGCTTCTAGAATAATCGTACCACTAATCGCTCCTAATCAAATCAATAATAGAATCATAGAATCCTCTAGATTAATCTAACACTCCCCCTCAAGTTCGAGCATATGCTTGGCTTGCTACAAATATAATGGATTCTACCCTAAAGCTTTAGTAAACACATCCACAAGTTGATCACCAGTCTTCACATGACTTGTAGAAATAATCCCTTGTATTTTCTTTTGAACAAAATGACAGTCAACCTTGATGTGCTTAGTTCTTTCGTGGAACACTGGATTAGAAGCAATGTAGAGCAACTCCATTATCACACCAAAGTTGCATAGGAACTATCTTGTTGAAACCTAACTCAGTTAACAAATGCTTCAACCATATTAATTCACAAGAGACATGAGCCATTGCTCGATATTTTGGTTTTGCACTAGATCGAGACACAATATTATGCTTCTTACTTTTCCACGATTCAAGATTACCTCTAGCAAATACACAATATCCTTTAGTAGATCTCTTATAATTTGGACTCTCTGCATCACAAAATCTTTCTCATGTGATTATGATCTCTAAATACTAATCTGCGACCTGGAGCACTTTTAAGGTAGTTTAGTATCCTCACAACTGCATCACAATGTGAGGACCTAGGGGAAGATAAGAACTGGCTGACCACATTAACAGGAAAAACAATGTCTTGTCGAGTAACTGTTAAGATAATTGAGTTTGCCACAAGCCGTCGGTACCTTTTTGTATTTTCCAGAAGATCTCCCCTTCTATTGTTAGTTTCTGGCTTGTGTCCATAGGTGTGTCAACTGGGTTTGATCCAAGCAAACATGTTTCTTCCAGCAAGTTTAGAAAATATTTACGTTGTGAAAGGAAAATACCTTGACGAGATTGCGCCACCCCAATCCCTAAGAAGTATTTTAATTTTTCCAAATCCGTTGTCTCGAATTTTTGAATCAAAAAAATTTCAATTAACCAATTCCCCTTCTATCATATCTTGTAATGACAATATCATCCGCATACACAATCAACAATATTTTGCTACTCACGATGAAACAAAGAATGATCACTATTACATCTCAACATCGCAAATTAGAGAACTGCCTCTGTAAATTTATCAAACCATGCCCGTGGTGATTGTTTCAGTCCATAAAGTGATTTCTTCAGTTTACAAAATAGGCTTGGCTCCCCTTGTGCAATAAAACTAGGTGGTTACTTCATATTCACAACTTCTTTGAGATCACCATGAAGGAAAGTATTCTTAACATCAAGTTGGTGTAATGGCCAGGGCTGAGAGGCTGCCAAGGAAATTAACGGTCTAACATAAGACATTTTAGCAACAGGAAAAAAAGTCTCAGAATAATCAACACCACGAACTTGAGCATATCCTTTTGTAACTAATCGAGTTTTAAGTCTAGCCAGCTATCTATCGGGATTTACATTTACTGTGTACACCCATTTACAACCAACAATTGATGCAGTTGAAGAAGGTATCACCAACTCCCAAGTAGTATTTTTCTCCAAAGCAATCATTTCCTCTTCCATTGCAATCCTCCAGCCAAGATGCGATAGTGCTTTCTTAATTGTTTTTGGGACATTTATGATGAGTAGATGAGATACCAGAATAAGATAGAGAAGTGGAAATAGGATATTGGGTACAACTTCGTTTATCTCTTCGTAGGACAATTGGTTTATCTAGATTAGAATCAGAGGATGATTCTCCAGAATCAGCCGACAAAGATGAGGAGGTGGGAGTTGAGTTATCACTAGGTGTTATACCTGTTTTTGGACGACGACTATACACATCAGATCTCTGGCATTGGTTTTTGGTTTATTATGTGGCATAAGTGGGCAACTCTTCATCCAAATCAGACATGGAATTAAATTGTGAAGAAAATGATGTCTCAAAAAAAGTTGTATCAGAACTAACCAAGTAACGTTAAGTTCAGGAGAGTAAAAAATGATAACCTTTTGGAGAAGAATAACCAACAAATGTATATTTAAGAGCCTTAGGATCTAATTTTGACACGCCAAGACAGTAATCTCGAACAAAACAGGCGCACCCAAAAACACTTGGGGACAAAGAAAACAAAACCTGAGAAGGAAACAAGACAAGAATTTCTCCGCATAAAACAGAAGAAGGCATGCGATCCCAAAATGGTTTTGGTACTTTCATATCAAAAAGTAAAGCACGAGTAACTTCCATAAGATGACGATTTTTTCTCTTTGCAACACTAGTTTGTTGTCGTGTATCAGTACTCGAGGATTGATGGATGATGCCATGACTAGCCGTGAGTGTAAAAAATGGAGTTCAAAAATATTCAAGAGCATTATCATTGCATAAACACGGATTGTGAGACCAAATTTAGTTTGAATTTCATTCACAAAATTAGACAAAATGGAGAACAATTCAGAACGATTTTTCATTAAGTAAAGCCAAGTTATCCGTGAATAGTCATCAACAAATGTAACAAAATATCAAAATCCCAGTTGTGACACTACAGGACAAGGTTCCCAGACATCAGAATGTACCAACTCAAATGGTTTTGCAAACCGTTTATTGATCCTAGGGGGATATGATACGATGGTGTTTCCCAAACTGACAAGACTCACGTTCTATACAAGATAAAGAACTAAAACAAGGCATCAATCTTTTCAAATTGAACAGAGACGGATGTCCCAATTGACAATGAACTTGAAGAGGTGATGCGACACTTTAACAAGCAATTGTCCGAGGAACATAAACATATAAACTAACTCGTCAAACAGATATAAACCTCCCGATGCACGACCTCTACCAATCTTCTTCGTCGTAAGATATTGAAAAACACAAGAATCATGATAAAATGTCACGGAACAATTACAAGCTTTTGTCAATTTACTAACAAAAGATAGAGAGACTAAGATTAAAGATTGCTAGATATATCTTTCATATGATTAGATGCCCCATAATCAATTACCTAATAATGGGATGTGGTGAAGCAAGCACTAGAATTACTTGTTTGAACCAGAGTAGTAGTAAAAGTATGATGACTGTTGAGAAACTTGATATTGAGTGAAGGCAACATACTCTTCTGGAGTCAATAGTAATTGTCTTCTCCCCCGAAGATGTTGGTATAGAGGATGATACTCCCATATCCGAACTACCAACTGCATTTGTAAATCGTGGATGTCCCTGATTATGAAGATGTTGACAAAATCGTTGAATGTGTCCAGACTCCACAATAATAAAAAATTCTACTAGGATCGGTACCATCAAAATTTGACCTCGACCACTAATCTGGTTACTTCTACCTCCAAAATTACCTCAGCCACCTCCACGGGCTCCAAAACGACCGCCACGAATACTCTCATCATAGTTGTCCACGGCAGCAGCGAGAAGCCATGGCAGAGCCAACGCTTAAGCGACAAAGCAATGACCGCCATGGCGTCCGTATGGCGACAAGTCGTTTACAATGTGCAATTTATATATAATTTATTTTACTTAACAAGTATATTGGCAACAAAATTTTATATACATTAAAACTCAAAACATAACACTATGTAATAATACTAGGGTTAACCCGTGCCTCCGGCACTACTAATACTCGTGTAATTATTTAATACCTAAAGATGAATCTAAATGAAAAATGTGAGTTACAATATTTAAAGAGTATATATTTGATAAAAATTAGAAAATTTTTGTTGTAAATAAGAAAATTTCTAATCAAGATAGACATCCAACCCAAAAAATAAAGAAGTCAAGAATTTTGCCACAAATTGTATCTACATACTCATTATTTACAAATCGAGACTGGCATGAAAAAATGAATTTGTTAAGGAAACAACTAAAGCCAACATCCACATTCACTCAACAATAAATTTGACCTAGGCCAGTTAACTACATTTATTAAATTTGAAACAATCCCAATGTCAATGACCTTCATATTTTCTTCAAGCACATTTAAAAGCACTTCTCTTCACCTATATGCTATTGATTCCCTTCATTTAATTTGCAATTTTAGATGGAACATGGATTAATTAGTAAAACTATTTTAAGCACAATACATCATACAAATGTGTCCATTGAATACCAAATACCGATATACATTAACAGTAAAATCATCAGAAGTTTTGAAATAAAGATAATGATACCCACTTGCTTAAAAGGTTCATGTGCACCAAATTGGTTTGGAGCTCCTTTGCCTGATTAAAATAAAAATTAAAATAAAATAAGAACTTCAAAAATAATTGACCCAACCGCCAAAAAAAGGTAAATTTGGTCAAACATATAGCCAAAAAAATCATCTGGGCCATCGCAAATTTGGGCAAGCTAGTCGCTACTGATTTTAAGAAATTTCGGCAGAGTTTCCTTTAAAAATAGATATCCAGAAAAATCTAAACCTGTTTAAAAAACTTACAATCATCCATACATATCCAAACCACTAAAAAAAACCATCATTTCATACCCAAAATCATCATACCATGCAGAAATTAATACATATTCAATAATCAACACATATCCAACCACCAAAATATCAAGCTAGTAGCTACTAATTTTAAGAAATTTCGGCAGAGTTTCCTTTAAAAATAGATATCCAGAAAATTCTAAACCTGTTTAAAAAACTTACAATCATCCATACATATCCAAACCACAAAAAAAAACATCATTCCATATTCAAAATCATCATAACCATGTATAATTACCCAACTTTACAAAAGACTTTTAGAACAAAATACATATATATGCAAAAATAGAGAAACAACATGTTGAGCATCACCATTTACTTTACATCTTACACCAAATATATTCTTTACAAATTACACCAAGTATCCTTCAATATATACACGAAAAATACATATAATAACATTTACCTCAGAGATCTCATGAGTTCTACCATGTCTTCTTGATACATAAACCTTTGAAAAGAAAGGCTATCCATCTAAGAACGCCCACGACCAACAAATATTGTTTGTAACAAAAATCAGTTATTTATAAGAGAAAGCAAAATGTTAGTAGTATCGCAAGAACGAAACAATTGACACGTGATTACTTGAATACGATTTAAGAATTATAAAATACACATAACCCTGTTAACTTTTCTCCACCTCGACTTGTTGTTGAATGAATGAACACGCTTCCATTTAATAGCAATATCATCCCAAGACTGCAAAAATTGAAATGAATCGTTTAGTTATATCAACAAATTAAATCAACTACTTGGAAATTGATAACAAAATGTAATGAAAAGGATATATGTACAAATTGATCGATTCATGTGCAAGTAAAACTAAAACATAAGTTATATATAATAAGTATATTATAGCTCAAATGAACATAGACCAAATTTATTATGTTAACTCATGATGATCAAGCTTCTCAAATTTGTTCTTCACACATACACACACACATATATATATACTCTCGTATGTTATCTGAATGGTTTTCTCAGAAGATATGTTATCTGATGTTCATACATTACTAAATCATGTATTCAACACAAAGCGAAATTGTTATTCAAAGGAGGCATCATACTCTCTCGAAACATTATCGATTTGCTTTACACGTAAAAGAGCAAGGAAATGTAAACCAATTTTCTCGCAAATTAAAAATGAGTAACTTTTTACGAAGGCATCATCTCAGAAAATAAGTTTACAAATTTATCACGTGGATTCAAAAACATGAGGTTGTATGTGTAATATACTAGATTGTAATTTGAGTAATTGTATTTCATGTTTTTAAGCTTCTATTGATCAACTAAAAATATTGTATTACACCCTACAATAATTTATGGGGCATGCTATTTCTATAGGGAAACTTGTTAGTCCTAGAAAGTTCCATTTCACATGACTATAGAACTCACATATACCCATCAAGAGTCTTGCTAGCATATGCCACAACTACAACGATGCCACAACTTATTCAAGCATCAGTCTCATTTATAACAATTAGCAAATATTCAACAATTAACACATATATAAAGACAATATTTGTTGTGGACTTGTCAGTTAATTCAAAACTTTTATCAGTCAATTCAAAACATATCAAGACTTTTATCGTAAGAAGATCAATAATGCACGGAGATAAGAAATGATATCTCAAACATATAAAATTATAACAAAACTTCAGGATAGACGATATTTGTTGTGGACTTGTCAGTTAATTCACGAAGAAGTATGCATAAGCGGAAGAACTTATGCATCTTGACGGAGCTACATATAGTTGACCGTGACTAAATACTGGCGTACGTAAATCTACCCCAACAAATTTGACAGACTGGCCCTGTGATTTATTCATTGTCATTGACACGCTTAACCTCACTCGGAATTGTCTTCTTGTCATTTTAATACTTAACTCGCATTTAAGGAGTCAAAGAAATTCTTGAAATGAATACCAAGTCGCCATGCTTATCACCGCTTAAAATCTTTGCTTCAAGTACTAAAGCACCACACTTGACTATGATAAGTCTAGTACCATTACAAAGGCCATCTTTCGGTCAATGTTCCTTAGAAGCATTATCGGACAACCCTCTTTAAATCTAATTTGAACGGTGGTAGTCCCGGGGATCGAGTGTGTTCAAATATTCATTCGGTCTCCGATGCATAATAGTCCGATCCACATCATCATCTTCAACCATTTTGTCGAGAACAAAGTATGATGTATTTCTCCTGGAAAAACGCCAACGCAATTTTAATAGGTTGATATCATCGACATCATCATTTCTAGCAGATAGAATTGTGCGCTCTTTTAAGAATTCGGAGTGACCTTACTTCGCACTTCTAGCTCGGGTAGATGGTCGAGATAAGATTATCTACACTTTGAGTTATTTTTATTAAATCTGAAGTTGTATAGATTCTTGAGAGTTAGACCCAATCTACACAATAATGAAGTATTAGTAAAATTATCAAATATTCTCGACGATATATAGATGTCAATATGAATAAAGATACAAATACTCAAACCTCATTAAGAAAAGCCGAGAAATCAAATAATAACGATTGGTCATCGTAAAGTTGAAGATGTTAACTTGTAATGTCAAGACATGATATCTTTCCAAAGCAAAGAACGTCAGAGTGATGTCGCCACTATATGCTCAAGAAGACCTCTAGGTATAACAGAAGAATCACCCAAAATCTCCCCAAGAACAACAAGAATACCTCCAAATGGTTGTGAGTTATCACGAATGTCTTGTAAGGTCCGATTAATCGCTTTCAACACAATGACGATGCTGCATTGGAACCTCATCCCATATAATTAGTCTAGCCTTCCGAAATAATTCCGAGTGTGATGATTGCTTCGTGAATCCACAAACTGAATTTTCTAATACGCTAAGTGGAATGCAGAATGTTGAATGTGCAAAGACGTCCCCATGTAACAAACCCGTAAGCAATTCCAGAGGATGCTATCAGTAATTACTATATCACATAAGAAACGACATTTTTTGGCAATTGTATTGTAGAGAAAAGTCTTTCCAGTTCCTGCACCCCCACTCAGAAAGAATGTTGTTCCTCTATTTTCATATACAGATGAAATGATTGCATTATAAGCCATATGTCGACCTTCATTCAAGAGATCAATGTTTTCATTGACATTTATTTGATCAACTTCAAGTTAGAATCGCCATGTTCCCATATAAGTCGATCGCCAACGATAATTCTCCAATTAGCAGTATAAGCGTTGGAATCAGTGGGTAATCTGATAAGCTCTTCCCCACTCTTGAAGCAAAAGATTAATAAGGTATAAACCATAATCTCAAATTTGAGCATTAGTAGGAACATCAATGCCATAACATGTACTTATTTTGTGTGATAAATCATCACAAATATGCATAGAAATTGGTTCCACAACGCTTCGGATTTAAAGGAGAGCATCAGTGTCAAGATAATAGAAAACAACCTTCTTAATTGAGAGCCCGTTTCATTATTGATGCTTCTAAAGACATTGAATCCACTCTTCATCGCTTTCCAAAAGGCCTTTTGCAATACATACGCACTTTATATATGGGGTGTACAACATTATCAACTCGTTCTTAAACATTGAAAAGATTGAGGTCCCTCTACAACCGCCAACAAGACGCGCAGATAAAAACCTTTCACCTTCATTTGACCGGCAAAATACATTCTTCCGATTGCAAATCCCTTTCTCTCTCTCTCGTCCAGAAATGTTTTTTCTTTTCGCCAAACGAAATGCTTTGGAAATTGTTGGTATATGAGAGTTCGAAAGCTAAATCATTAGTAGAGCAAAGATGCAAAAAAATCTCATTAGAGTTGTCTTCACGATCCTCCTCTCTGCTTCAATATTACAACTATTGGTTCGTAAGGGTTATAGCAGACGTGATGTTTTCCTCTCAGGTGAACTACCAGACGTATAACTGGAGGGAACTTTTGATGCATAGGATATCCAAATATCCGCCATGCCGCCTCTGTAAGTCCAATGTACCTTGAGTCAATATACTGCTTAATCTCATCTACGGCCCCCAATACCAAAGTTGTGCGATCGTAACCCTTGTAGATGTATTTATTGATATACTTTACGCACCTTACTCCTGCACAAACTTCCACATTTATATGGCAACTAAACAATCTAGAGAGGTATGAATTATATGGTACAACATCTCTATTATCAACTTCATGTCCAGACCTTAGAGAATGTTTTCGAATCATTATCATACTTTCTTTCGATATATCGGATACCCTTCTTCACCCATTGTAGTTTCTTCTGCCCAATATTTAGGATATCTCTTAGTGCATTTACCATCTTCCATACATGGTGATTTAAGATTTCGAACACCACATGGTCCATGTACCATGCAAGTTTTAACTGTTTCATATAGAAGTGGATCAGAAATTGGATCGGGGAATTCGGCACAAACAGCTCGATTTACCTGTTCACGTGTTCGTATTTTATCAGACCCTTGAAGAAATATTAGCAAATGCATGTGCGGCAACCCACGCTTTTGGAATTCAATCGTGAAAACATGTGCCACCTTTGCACCAAATACTTTCTTCTTATCAATTTCCATCATCAAAGCTCGTCGCTTCAATTCAAATACGCGGGCCACCAAGTCTGGGCGGTCAATTGACGTTTGATGTGGTAACAGTGCATCTTTTATCTCGGGCCAATTCGGATTTGCAGTCATAGTTAAGAAAATATCAGGGTGTTGGTTATACCGAGTTATGGCCATAGAATCTTGGAAGATTTCAAACATTTGCCTTGGACTCCCAGAAAAAGAAGAAGGCAAAACTACTCGCTTACTGACTTGATTAGCCTCTAACCCATAAGAAACTACCTCGACCGGATCTTCGTATAGATCGATCGTAATTTTTGTTGGTTGAGCCTATAATATGTTAATCGATTCGCTTTCTGTTTGTCGCCCATGCATCTACAATAAACTCTTGAAATAATCTTCCACCCTCAAGATAGTTGAATACTCATTAGGTCTTTCAAACAAACGATACTCATAATATTGCAATTACATGAAGTCTTTTTGATGAAGCTTTACCTTGATTGACATCCCACCGCTTAAAATCTGTTCCCATCCAAGCTCACCATACGGAAACAACAATACGTAATGTAGTGGTAAATAAGCCGGATGGCATTCATTTATCTCGCATCAACCAACGGTCACTCCTCTTAACCGCATAATAATATCCCTCATCGCAGAGAATTCAACACCATCTCCAGGTAATATGACAGCAACCTCCTCTGACGTGGGTAAATTATGAGTTCTATAGTCTTTTGCTGCACTATAATGAAGGTATGCTGGGATGTCGCGATTGTTCAAATGTTCCCTGCTTAAAATTGCAAATGCATGTCTAAACTTACTCGAAAATGAGTCAGATCTCAAAAGACTATCCTGGATTGTTCTTAGACATCCTCTCAGCAGCTTTCGGTTTCATCGAGAACGATATTCTAAAGCAATCGCATCGTGAATGTACAACTGCATATATATCGATCTTACCGTTACAAGGTTGTAATAACCTCGTCTGATGTCGCAATTCCCCATGGATTGTAAATGCGTTGGGACCCCTACCAGAACCACTCTATCATCCATATGTACACCTAAGCTCGTAAAAGCATTAGGCGCGATTGCATGCGCCGTATAACTTCGAAAGGACTTTGATCGATCATCATTGCCATCATATAATGATTGAATTTCGGAGGAGGCTTTAATAGTCAGTTAGGAAGTCGAATCTTTCCTCGCAAACAACATGTTCAAGAAAGGGCGGTCAATGTATGAATTTGATAACTTTTCGCTTTCCAATTAATGCAGAAAAGCGGTGAGGACACCAGATATTCATTTTATCGAGGTAGTGTCTTCCTAAAATAGATGCGCAGGGGGTTATATTTGTAGGCAATGCCTCCTCTTGACGCAAGCTTCATCAATGATCGATCAATAATTGGTAATAACCTAGAAAATAAATGAACTTGTTTCAAATAGTTCATATATATCGTAACACTCCTTATGGTATATAGTTATAAATAATGTGCATTGAACTAACCCAAAAGTTGGTGATGTAGGCATGGAAGATGATATAATGTTACGAGTCGTGTACACGCCTCTATATTATTTGGTGGAAGGAGGATTTCGCACCCATTGAATTTGAAAGTTAGTTGAATGTAACCTCGAGGTGGTAAAATCGGAATCGAGGAATTCGATTAGAATCCGATGGCGTGAGGTTTTAACAACGACGGATGATGTTGATAAAATGATTCTTGATCGCGATACAATCCCGCTCATAAGTCGCGCTGCTTGATGGCCTCTTCGGGATCAAACCAGGGAAAAATCTTGGTTGAAATGGATATGGTTGAGATTGTATTATTTTTGCTTGCTTCTCTTTTCACGACGCAAGCGCTGAGCAGTATGTATTGGATGCACATCACCATTATCCCTTTCTCGTTTTTTACGTAGAGGAATTGGAGCTTCGTTAATGATATATTTATTGGATCCCTACAAATAACAATAGATATCTAAGTGTAAAGATAAGAAGTAGTGTTTTTTTGAGCAAAAAATAATGTTTTCTATTTATTCGGATTAGGGTGCATATATTCAGTTTGCTTGGTTTTGTATTTCACACGAAAGTGCTAGGCAATATGTTTATTACCTTTTCGTAAAGGATATTATTATCGAAACCCTAAAAAGATGTATAATTATAATTATAAGAAGGCATAGTGTCGTTAATAAATTAGGTTCAAATATTTTGTTTAAATGACTTTGTGTAACAAATATTTGTAACTACTAACGTAAATGTTTGGAATATTGCATACTTACCAAATGCAAATTGGGAGCTTGATTTTCTTTTTCTTTTCCTTTTTGAAACTCCTTCCCTTTTTTTTTTGCTCGATGTTTTCTTTGATTTTCCTGACAGCGTACAAATATAAGATGCTCTGTCTTGGAAAATAAAGTATGAGCTTAAGAAAAGAAAAATTAATCTTATCTTGCCTTACACATAATCTTCAAGTCAGATTCTTCTCGAATGACAATGCCAATATTCTTTTTTCGATAATGCTCTCTCTATTAAAGAAAGGAAAAAAGAAGGTTAAATGTAGAAAGTATAAAAAAAACTATTAAATTGCAAGTTTGCTATAAAAGAAGAAAATAATTCTACCGTGCATTGCAAATTATAATCCTCCTGTCCCAAATTGAAAGACACGTTAGAAATTTCAAAAGGAATATTAATTGTTCAATTTTCATTAAGTCCTAAAAGGAACTTACATATCCAAACACAAGATAAGAAGGTGGTCCCATGGAGGTGGTGACCTCATGATTCATATTCGCTATTGAAAAAATGTATTAGTGTGAAACGAATCAAATTCAGTGATGAAAGAATATTCTTATTACTAATTAAATCTATCACAACTAAAACAATATTTCACATTCAAAATAATAATAATTCACAATATTTAACTACGAATTGATTGTTTTAAAAAGAAGGTTAAATGATTGTGTAAAATAGAATAAATGTGTCATGAAAAGAAGTTAATTTTCAATAAAGGGTACGATTGTCATTTTAAAGGGAGGTAGTAATAACAACTAATAAGTACGGTTACTTATCAAGTACTTATGCAAATGAGAGACTTTAATTTAAAAGGATATTACACACTACAAAATTTAGACCCAATTTTCATACTATCATAATCAAAATAATAATTTTTAACCAAACATTACCATAATCGGGAAACTTACAACTGGAACACAAAACTCAACAAAGATTTGATACAGAACAGCTTAAAAACGGGGGGAAAAACTTTAAGAAGGAAAGCATGTACACAATCACAACTGAATACGAACATATATGTGTGTGTGTATATACAATTCATATGCAACTGAAAGAGAACATATCAAAATTGAGAAAGGAGAAGAGCAAAAAAGAGAAGCCCTAGAGTTGAGCACTTGAGCTGATGAATCGGAGAGAACGTAGCAGTCAAATCAATTAATTTCTCTCATGCTGTGATGTAATAATAACTTCAAAGTTGAGAGTGGTTCTATTAGATCATTTATGTATATTTTTTGGACCTGGCCACTTTGCTATTATTGCGTCATGCGTAGATGAACCTCAATAAATACATCAAAGCTTTATGAAATAACACGTGTGCAGCAGG
The DNA here is from genome assembly GCA_020205615.1 of Panax quinquefolius. NCBI lineage: Eukaryota > Viridiplantae > Streptophyta > Magnoliopsida > Apiales > Araliaceae > Panax > Panax quinquefolius. The sequence continues at coordinate 169,282,506 of CM035152.1, forward strand.
ACTCTTCCTTTATTTTTTTCTCCTTTTGAATATAGTAGGAATAACTGATGTTTTTGTCCCAGAATAGTTATTACCTTCCCATTTTTCAATTTCCCAGATCTTTGTGACCTTCATCTTTTGATTTATATGATAATACTTAATTTATTTTTACTTTGGAAATGAAAAGCTTGTGATAGAATCCGGAAAAGGGTGTTTTTTAAAACATTTAATAAGTTGTACGCCTCTTTTATAAACAATATATACATGAAACTCATTTGCAAAACAATATATACATGAAACTTTCTAACTCAGGATGCACTTTTCATTTCGTTATTCTTTTTTTCTAAAGAGAGATAGATGCCTCAGATAAAATTTACAAATAACTACTTTTACCTTCTTACCTTCAATTAAAACAAAATGAGCAATAAACCCCCCAAAAAAAGAAAGAAGTATTAAAGTAAAAAAAATGAAAAGAACAAATATTCATTACTCGATTAATGCAGATTTCTACAATATCTTAAACAATCAAAGAAAAAGAAAGTAACATTTCTGCTAAAAAGGTCAATAAACATGATTAATGCAGGAAAAAAAAAGAAAGAGAAAGAAAGCTAAAAATTTGTAACAGATAACATGGAAGAGACATGTTAAGTAAACTAATTGATTTCAAAAAATCCAACTTTCAAACTTCAATATATGGAGCATGCAAGCCTTCTATCACAATCAATCATAACTCCAACATATAATATGAGCATGATCCTAATATAATACACCAACTGATTTTCAAAATTATATACATACAAACTGACTTTTAAGACTAACTCAACTTACCAACCTTACTCATTTGCAAAACAATATATACATGAAACTTTCTAACTCAGGATGCACTTTTCATTTCGTTTTCCTTTTTTTCTAAAGAGAGAGAGATGTCTCAGATAAAATTTACAAATAACTACTTTTACCTTCTTACCTTCAATTAAAACAAAATGAGCAAATAAACCCCCCCAAAAAAGAAAGAAGTATTAAAGTAAAAAAAAATGAAAAGAAAACAAATGTTCATTACTCGATTAATGCATATTTCTACAATTTCTTAAACAGTCAAAGAAAAAGAAAGTAACATTTCTGCTAAAAAGGTCAATAAACATGATTAATGCAGGAAAAAAAAAAGAAAGAGAAAGAAAGCTAAAAATTGTTGCTCATTTTACAACCTTAATTATATGTATCTTAATATGCATTGCAAGTAAATTTGTCTTTTCAATTAATGTAGCACCAAGTTGTACACCATTGAAACTCGCGACTTTATCAGTGCTGCCTATTGCTTAACAGATCTCCCTATATCATCCACCAAGTTCATGACCAGGAGCTGTTACTGCAGTTGCACTTCTAAAGGACTGCAGGCTCTTCAGTCAAATTGTTCATCCCTTGATATTTGCCAATGGGTGAGGAACAAAATAAATCCCCATCTACTGTCAAGTTCCTCCGGACTTGTTTGCATTTGAGCCATGCCATCTACTTCCTGTTTTTTGTGACAGGCTTGTCCATTGGTACAACACTTGGTTTATATTTTGAAAGCTTCTCATTCATAATAAGAGCTCTCCTTTATGATTTTGTTGTCCTAATGCACAGCCAGTAGAATGGGGAAAACCATTGCACAAACCAAACCTAACATTGCACAAACCAAACCTAACCACCAAGTCTCTTTATCCATTAATTCAACAATAATTCAAACTCAAAAGCAAACTAAAAATGATTTTTAGTAAATTAAAGCTTACTAAAAAATTCAAATTTTATTTCCTTGATTCAAAACCAATTCTAATAACATATTATATATACATAGATTAGAACTTGAATCAATATGAAGGAATTTCATTAAAATTACCTCACAGCCTACTAAACTTTCAAAATTCCAAGTTTAGTAATAAAAACCATATATTCTACAACTTTAGTTAAACTTAAAATTAAATAAGGAATGTATACCTTAAGCTTCTCAACTTCAATTAATCCAAGCTTTGATCTTCCTTAATTATTCTAACCTTGCAACCAATTTGCTAAGTCTTCACAAACTCATAGTTCCATCACTTTACCATACTTGGAAATTTTTCAAAATTCTAAACAATACAGAAAGAGAAATTCGGCTACATGAAGGAATTAAGGGGAGTAATTTCCAAATTTTCTTAGCCAACTTATGAATGATTCAAAGCATAATACATGAAGCTTTCTATTTCTCTTTTTCCTCTCTCTAACTCACGGCTATAGGAAGGAACAATAAGGGAGGAATTTAGCTACTTGGTCACCAAGAAAATTGTGTAATCTCCACACTTTTCTTTCTCCTTCTCCTACACGGTTTGACCCAAAAAATTGCAAGGCTTGCATCCCCTTATTCAACTTCACTACAGTCTACAACTACTTCATCAACTCTAATCAAAGCTTTATAGCCTCGTACGACGACCCACGAAAGGTTGGCCGTGGGCGCTACAACAACCAAATGTGGACTACGATCAATATCTCCGATTGGAGTAAAGGCTCCCAATGGTTTGAAATGAACCGAAAATCATATTGTTGCCATCAAATCGCTCAAGAGTAAAACATGAGAATCTTATGAAGGTGAGTGTTATAAAATTGAATAAACTTGAATAACCCGCTTCATAAAATTTTCTTAACCCAACTTCTAATATTATATTTCTAAAATTAATAACCCAACTTCTAAAATTTTCTTAGCAACTCTGAGCTATCAAATTATATATACCTAATAGTAACAGTTAATAAAGAATCACCGTGAGCGATCAAATTTTAAGTAAGCCATAAATCATCTTCTTCCTCTGCAATTATCTGTTGAATTAAATTTAAAACCAAAATTATTAAGAACAAATACCCAATAAGCAGAATCATGTTTATTAATCCACAATTAATCCACAATAAAATTTGCTTGTGACTCTCAAAAAATATACACAACTGAAATTTATAATGAAAGGAAAAAAAAAAGGAAAGAAGAATTCAAGCAGAGTATTAGCACAAATCTCTACAATTTCAGAAGGAGAAATTCGCTATCTATCTATACAAAATACAATTGATTTTGAAAAAACTAAGTTTCCCGCTTGCTTAATAAAAGATCCGGACCCTCAAAACTTTGGGATAAATAAACAAAAAGAGCAATTGAAACAGGATTTCATGATCAAACTAATAAATATATCTGAATATCAAAATACTAATCAATACCAAGAGATAAATCAAGAGTTAGTGAGAGGGAGAGGGCATCAACAAACATGGCAGAGATGGTTTCACCCCACAGAAACGCGGTGCGACTCTTATTACCACCGGAAAGTTCCGGTGTTTCTGATGTTGCCAAATGAAAAAAAGAAAAGGAGCAGAGTATTAGTTACCTCTGTCTCCACCATCACGACCATCGTCCTCACGGCCGCCGCCATAACCCCCTCCCCCACTACCACTTCCATCGTATCTACCGCTGGCACATTATCCACCACCTCCTCCACTTCCGCCATATCCGCCACCGTAAGTACCTCGGCCTCCACCTTCGTAAACTCCGCCGCTTGGCGGTGGAGCAGTTCCGATGCCTTCGTGACCGCCAGGCATGATATAGGGTTAACGATGAAGAGGAAAAGGATTCGATGCCTTCGTGACCGCCAGGCCTTGGTTTCTCCCTTCCCGCCAGGCCTTGATTTCTCCCTTCTTTCTAGCGCTCTCTTTCTCTTCCTCGCTTAGTATGCTACGGTTTTGGAAAGTAAGAGTATTAGTGAAGGTAACTTACGGTTTTGGAAAGTAAGAGTATTAGTGAAGCTAACATATCTAATGGACGGCTAGATTTATCTCAAAGTTTTGAAGGTCCAGATCTTTTATTAGGCAAGCGGGAAACTTAGTTTTTTCAAAATCATTTGTATTTTGTATAGATAGATTAAAGGCATAATTATGTAAATACTTACCAATAAGCAGTATTATATCCATAAGCATGTATTAGTAATTTAGTATATATATATATATATATATATATAAATTTATACATATATATATATTCTAACCACACCAGCAAGCAGCATCCAAGCATTATTAATGTATTATATATATATATGATTAAATGGCTTGTGTATGTATAAGCATGTATTAGTATATATATATATATATATATATATATATATATATATATATATATATATAAAACCAAAGAAAAGAAAGAAACAAAGGCGATTCAAGAAGGCACTAAGGCTACGTGAAAAAAAAGAAAAGAAGCCGATAAATACAATTACGAGCCGACCAACATTCTTCAACTTCAGTATACATAAAAGGGAAGAAAGCAAGAAACTGACCAAAGCTGCCGAGGAGTAAACAAAAAAGGAGAAGAAAAAAAAATTAAGACAATCTGTTGGCTGCTGCTACCTGTGGTCGAAGTCCCTCGTCGCCGTCGACTTCGTCTTTGTCCCTCCCTCTTGCCCTCGCCGTCGACTTCGTCTTTTCTCTCTCTCTCTCTCTCTCTCTCGGTTCGACAGTCTCGACTTCGATGGATTTGAGTTCTACTTCTTTGTGAATCGACTCCATAAGGGCTTCGTTATATCATAATGCGACGTTTTTTTTACCCAGTTTAGATTTGGGTCGACCCATGATACCAAGTCGCTCGACCAGACGGATAATCGTCCAAGTCGTCGCCACGTTGTCCACGGACAACGACTTTTTTTGATAGGTGCTCGCCTTACAGCCATTGACCAAGTCGAAAGCTCACTTTGTAGTTCTCTGGCCGACTGGACGACTTGGCGTTGCCTTAACAACTATGACTCTCATAACTACTACGGGCAACACATCGCTGTGCGAAACCACAAGTGCAGATTTGTCAGATGAATCAAATGGATGAGTTTTATGGGAGATGTAAAACACGAGCAAAAGTATCAGTAAGAGATGACACCGTCGAGCTACTAAGAACCTGTGAGCGAACAATTTCTTGCATTTTTTGATATCAACAATAATAGGGAGCAATGAATTCAACTCCTCATACATCTTTTTATAGTTTGCAAAAGATTGAGTGAGTGGACGACCATCACAATTAATCCTATAAAAATCGTGAGAAACCTCAAACATACGAGCAAGATTATTTTAGCCCGAGTACAAAACCTCTTTAGTATTCCCACAATTCTTTTATTGTATTAAGATGAGTGACTAAATCAACAATATTACTGTTTATGGAATTAAGAATCTGATATAAAATCCTGGCACCAACTAGCTTTCAAGCTTCGTCAGAAGTATCTGCTCTCGTTAAATGATCGCCATGCTCTCTACTAAGTAGGGCCAAACGCACAATCTTTCGCCACTGCTAATAGTTATGGGCTCCCTCCAATTTTTTATCAGTAAGCCGATTTGAGGAAGACAACCCTCTGTAACACCCATGGACTGCCTAAAATCGGACGCATTTGATGTTTGGCTTGTATATGATGGGGATCAATGATTTAATTATCTTGTTTATTTATTTTGTTTATTTCATTATTATGGACTTGTTTTAGTTAGATGGGGTATTTTTGTCTTTAGTTATTTTCTTGGTTTCCAAGTCCAATTTAGGATGGTTTTGTTTAAAGACCGATGTAATTTTTCACACTGAGGACATTCTGAATATTAAGATTATTATTGGCTTTTCTTATATCGTGGAGATATTTACTTAAGAGTTAATAGACGCCGAGTTGAGACTCTAAACCCTATAATTTAAGCGCAGAGCTTAAATCCTAGTTCTACATATTTATCAATTAATAACCAAATTCATTTTACAAAGGTTGTCCTACATCATTTGTAGTACCAGATCTTAACATTGGGAATCTCTTCGAAATCATTGTTCATCGTCAGAAGCCTTGCTGGAAAATCTCGTACCTACACTGAACTAGACCTGTTGCGCCTTTTTTTCGTCATCATCAACAAAGCCAGCCGCCATCAGAATCGATATCGCAACCGACCCATCAGATCAACCACTCAAAATCCTGAACATCTCACCAGCCACTGCCAGATCTATAAACCTCCATCATTTGCTGCTCAAAACTCCCATTGAACCACCGAACCAGGAAAAAAGGCAAAAGAAAAAATAAAATAAAGAATCATTGAGCGACGAACACAACCTTTAGTTGAGCCCATAGGAGAAAATGCGGAAAATGATGACATTCCCGTTAACGAGGAAATATGTGATGGATTACCTGAGTTCATTAGCTAAATATGGAAAGTAAATCATAGTGATCAATGATTACCACTAATCATGCTTCTAGAATAATCCTACCACTAATCACTCTTAATCAAATTAATCATAGAATCCTCTAGATTAATCTAACAATGATGATTGTGTTATGGATACAAACTTTTGAGTGGTTGATGTTGTAGTGCTTTTATGCTGCCATCCAGAATCCTTTGATTCAATTAAAGTTGCTTCAAGGTAAAACTATAGGATGGTATGGGACTCGTGGTGAAGGGTTAGGTGATGATACCAGTCAAGGAAAGACTAAATATAACATTTAATTAAATTATCTAAAATTGAAATACTTCAATTTTGGTATGTTGATTATTATGGATAACTTTATAAAAGTTTTGTTAATTTGATGTTTTTGGACCTTTTGCATCCCATGTCCTAAATGTCAAAAGTGTAACTGAGGTCGTAAGACTTTAGACATCGAGTCAAAACCTTTCAAAAGTTTTATGCTTAATGTGTTAAAAACTATGTACTCTTGTAATATTAAAAAATATCTCTTTCGTTCTATGTTTGACTACAGCGACTTCAGATTGGAATTGAAACATGTTGACTTAGTGACTTGCCTATAGAGGAGGACAAATTTGGTTGGCGCACGGAGAATGACCCTGTTGCTCTAGAATTTACTGCGCCTTTGTTTAACTAAGGTTGGAGAAAATTCAACTATGTAAGGCCAAGTGATGCAGGACATCATTTGAAAAGAGGCAAAATAATGAGAAAAAGATATTTTTTTCCCTATCTCCGCAAAGAAAACAGCCACGCCATAGGATGTTTTTTTTAAAATTTTTTTTGCTAATTAACCATAAAAGATGTTTTGAGGTCAATTTATGAGATTGCGTGTCTGCAGACAGAGATGACACTACTCACCCAAATTTCAATAATCAGTAGTTTGTCTTTCTCCTTTGTGGAATCAGCTTAACCTGGTTTGATTGCGTAAATGTCATGTTAGTGGGAGGAGTTTATAGGATATTTAATACTGGCTATTGGCATATTGATAGATGGTTATGCTTATTCATCAAGGAGTTGGAGAAGTTGGTGTGCAAGGGAAAATCTTTCATTGTTCATGAGAGGAGGGTCTTCCAAGGTGAAGTTGAGCTTCCTAAGATGTCAAGCTATGATGAAATCACCCTAAACATGTACTTGAGCTTATGTTTTGTCCCTTGGGGATATGGTTACTTGAATAGTTTCCAGGAACGAAAGGTCCAGTTCAGCAATCCATGAGGGCATGAATCTTCTAAGGGAAAGGCAATGTAAGGCCAACGGTCTAATGGCAAATCTAATAAATCCTAGGAGTTTCGTGCCATTTTGTCAAATCGCAAGCTTTTAGAATTAATAGGCACTTTATAGTTGGTTAGCTGGGTGCAAGTTAACCTAGCGTAGGATAGTGGTAGTGAGCATGTAATGAGTAACCTAATCAGATTTTTATGAAAGTAGAAATGGCTGAGACCATCTCTCTCTCTCTCTATATATATATATATATATATATATTCTTCGTTCTTACTCTTTCTACATTTTCCTTCCTAAATCTCCTTTAATTCTTCAATACTTGATACTCTTTCTTCATTGGTTCATCCACACTATCTTCATTAGTTAGTGAGACTTGTTTCGCTGCGGAAATTGTCAAGGAACTAGGGGTTTTTTTATTGATAAACTGTGACTTAGACTTTCATATCAAGGGGCAAAGGCATATGCATGTCTGCTACAGGTTTCTTAGGAAACTAAATTTTGTAGAAATGAAAAGTGGAACAAAATTCTATGCTGTGTGAAGCGGATATGATATTAGCCAGATATCTAGTCAAGGGTCAATGATCAGACAAATCTAAAGATGATGGAAATATTTTGAGTGAGGAACTATCTAAACAAGTGGTATTGAAATTTAAATTTGTTAGGCTGATGGTTGCTCAAGAATTAGCTGAAGCCCAACATCTGTGGTTCAAGGAAACTGCAACGGAATGTTCACAAGCAAGGAACTCAGTCAAAACTCGAAAGATAAAGATTAGGATTGTGCTGGTGAATGTTGAATTACCAATTCAAGGTTTTGACATTGAGAACGATATGAGGATTATCCAAAGGGGTTTCAAACCTTGCAGCGGCAAAGGTTGGATGTGTGTTTATATTATGTCTTAAACAGGCAAAAAGAAAAAAAAAAGATTTGAGGATTCCTTGGAGGTGTGTTTGTTTCACGACTTTGCGGAGAGTTTGGATTGAAAGAATGCCAGGATTTTGTGCTCGAGCAATGAATAGCGATTTCCTTTGGTGCCGAGCATCCTTGATCTTTGATGGGAGTAGGTGTGGGTACTTGATCAATGAAGACTTTCCTATTGCCTTCTTTTATCAGTAAGTGTGGTCAGGGAGTATATTGTGGAGGTATTTCAGAGCTTTCATGAGAATCATAGTTAGAATGCATCATTTTTTTGCTTTTATCAAAGCATCCTATAATGCTTTGATCCTTTCCAAGAGGATGCCATTTTCATTTCAGCTCTTTTAGTTTGACAGTTGACACTTTTTGAAGATCTCTCTCTCTCTCTCATACACACACATGAGCACAAGTTTTTCAGTTAATTTGTTTTTGGATGCTTTTGTTTTTCGGATAACACGTTTTAGAAGGCTACAATTAAGTTTATTAATAATATCTTGGATGTGGATGCATGAAGGAAAATATATATCGTTAGATAAATCTACTCAAAAAATTTTCGTCCCCTAATTTGATTAGTTTTTGCTTCTGCATTTTCATATTTATCTCCATCTTAATGTTAGCTATACAATAAGGAAAACATTTGTAGCTTCTCGGGCAATATTGTCAATATTGGTCTAGTAACTAGGTGTCTTGTTTGTTATTATTTTTGATTATGTCAAGTCCAGGTTCTTTTTTCAGTCACTTGTGGTCTGGATTTTTCTTGTTATTACTAGATTATTCATCATTCTTTAGTTAACCCAATTATGGCTTTGCATTGTAACCTACACCTTTATTTCAGTTTACACTTCATTAATTATTATATCACGGGGGTTAGGTCCTGCAGGTCATGGTGGGTCACCTATATGTATTGATCAGTTGGTGGTTATTATATTATGTCATTCTAATTTTTTAGGTAATCGATTATTTCTTGTATAAAAGTTGCAATAAAAGTATAGAGATGACTGATTTCAAGCCACCTACAACTACAACGTTATTCAAAATTTGTAATTTTATTATGTTACCTGGAGTAGGTACTGCGGTACAAGGTGGACTGCATACCACCGGTTGTGGAGCCAGTGGCACCTCACAAACTGAAGTAGAACAATGCGAGGAGCTCTAGCAAGACAATGTGCCTTGTAACAACATATCATGTTTGATGTTTTATATCAATTAGTGTCGCATTTACATGAATTATCATTTGCTTATTATTTTCTTGATCCCATCCCTTTAATTTGGGTCGCTCCACCACTGTTAAATGGATGTTATCTGATGAAAAATATGTGTATCCAGACTTGGTGATTGTAATTTTTTTGCTGTCTGATACTGTTAGATTTTTTCCCACTCAACCATGCAGTTGTGTTCTTAAAGTTGCGGAAGCAGGATTTTGGGCAAAATGAAGTTGTTTGGGTTTGTATTTTTGTTATAGGTTTGTTTCTTAGATTTTTCTGGGGTTGGTGCATGAGAGAATAGATGGGGAAGAATAATGGGTGTTGATATTTTGAAATTATGGGTCGTGAAATCATTAAATTGATTTATAAATTTATATACTTTGATTTTTAAGATGATTTTGGATTTTTGGTTTTTCTTCCGCTCATGATAGGTTGTCTTAGAAGAGAGAAAATGAAGTGGGTTTGAGATTGGGCAAAATTTTGAAGATGAACGAATTGGGGTTTTTAGTTTGAGATTTTTGAGCTTAATGTTACAAGGGAAGATGATGAATAATTCAGAGTATTTTGGATTTTGAAATTTTTAGCGAGTTCAATGGTAATGGAGAAGATGAAGATTGGGGAAGAAGAGAAAAAATAAAATAAAATTAGGTTTGTAAATTTGTAATTTATTAAAGTAATTGAATCCTAAATTTGATCCTATTTCTTGTGTGACTGTGAATGTGTGAAAGTGTAAATTGCAGAAAATTTACTGCGACAAATCCAGATCATCAGTCTCTTAATTTTCATAATAAATAAAATATTTAATTTAATGATTCAAAATTGGTGGACATGTTTTCAAATTTTAGAACTATAACATATCCAAAATTGGACTATCAAAATAATAGAATACAAATGTTCAGGTTTCACTTTTTAACCTTCAATGGATGCAGTTATTTTTCTTCGCATAAATTCCATTGATTTTATCTTCCAAATCTCCCAAGAAAAAACACCCACATATCTAAAATATCAAATTAATATTTACCAATTAAAATCAAAATTAAAAAACAAGATGAAAGATGTTATCAAATATCAAGTTTTTATCTTCAAATCATTCTCCACCCTTCTCTCTATTCTCTTTTCTTCTTTCTCAAAACACAGTTAGTCTAGAGTATTTTTTTTACTACGCTTTAATTGTATTGTCTTTTTTATTGTAATAATCACTCTATTATTTTTGCACGATGATTAGTTGTTAGGATAGGAATCTTTTGAATTTCAAAATGATACTTACCGTACTAATTACGTATCTTAGGTTATAATTATCCATTAATTACTTAGAAGTATTTTCTTTTAAAAACCTTAAAATTATACGTAGTATTATTAAAGGAACGTCATCCTCGAAATTTGAACCACAAAACTGTTCTAAGAAGATACACACAAAACTTCTGGGTTCCCAAATAAGCTAAAAATGTGATTATTCCTCCAATGTCCTTCCAATGATATGATCTTTCTTAATTAAATTATCTAATTATAATCAACAGTCGGACCTAAAATTATTTCTCAGAAAATGTGTGAGCTTCCCAACTCAACATATTGTGAAGGGTCACTACTTTGATCCTATACTTGTAGTACTTCGAACCCGTTATAGACCTAGAGTGTTACACGTTGAAAGCCCAAAGGCATGTAAAGCGAGTAAAATTCAATTGCACAGCTCGAAACAATTACAAAACCAAATAAACAATAAAATTATCAAAAAATCTCAATAAAATTTTTATAAAATGAGAAAGTATCGAGTCTAAAACAATACCAATAGAAATGCAACACCTCTAAATCAATATCCAACAAAAGTCGAACTATAATATTATACCTAAACTTAAATCAATCATTTCATGTTTATTCTTGATTGGACACATAGTGTCCCTAGTTTTCGAAACTAGGTAACATGTATTATTATAAGAGGTGAGCGATAAAACTCATCAACTAGCAATCCTTTCTATTTAGCTGGATCAAGTATAATTTGAAAAAAATACTTTTCAATCATAAGAAATATTTGTTTCGAAAAATATCAATAGTAAATATGTTTTCAAAACTAAAATAAACAATAACAAAACAAATTCACATTCAAAAACAATTTCAATATATATAACACATTTTTTACAATTGTCCTGTAACACGACCCAAAACATCTATAATGTCAATGATCACACCCCTTATTAAGGTTTTTATAAAGTGTACACTTCTCAAATGGCATTTAAAAGGTGTGTGCCTTAGTAGAGTACTTATATTAGTTGTGAGACTAAGCATAACTATTATCAGGTTTTATACATATTGGGATAGATGATATCAAAAAGGTTTCACAATCTTATCAAAACTACACTTCTTTCACAATTCAAAAACATATAATCTTATTTCATAATCAAAATTATATCTCAATAATAAATACTTGATCTAAATTTTAAAATAAAAGCATAACATTTTAATCAAAACAGAAGTGTTAACGAACGAATATTTGTTTTTTTTTTTTAGAAAAAAAAATTTGGTATATCATAAAACAGACATTAACGAATATTAATTTGATATATTAACGAATTTGAATATGAAAGATCGGTGTGGGGGCAAGTGGGGAATTAGTAGTTGTTACATTAGTAGTAGTTGGTAAAGTATACAAGGGTGGATGGGATCAGTGTGGTGGTGGTGGTGCTCCTGTCCTGTGGGTTGGCATTAGCCTGTGCAGTTAACGGCCTGGTTGTTTTGGCTGGGTAGCATTTGTTTGTAGTGGAAATGGTGGAAGTTTGTTTTGTACACTTGCATTTGGACGCTTAAGACCGAGGACTCGTTTGCTAAGGGAGGATTTTCCAACAATCAACTGACCATGAATTAATCCTCCCCGAAGACCTACCTCTACCTCTACCTCTACCTGCCTCCTGCTATTATATATCGACCTCCTCGCCAATCTCGATCGGTTCCCATGACACTCTGTTTCCCCTTTTTATTTACTCTATTAAACTAATAACTTTCTTTTTATTTTTAAAGATAAATGTAAAACCACTTTAATATGATTTTTTTTTTAATTTTTCTGTGTGTGTAAAATGGAACAACTTTTTCTATTTAATATGCTCAAGTTTATTATCACAATTCTTCTATTAAAGAATATATAAAGACGCACAAGTATGTCCTTAAAACTTATGAATTCTATAAATTAATTCACTCTTCTCTCCGTTTGGTAGAGATTATATTTTAAATTTTAAAACTATGTCTTAAGGTTCTAATTGTAGTTTTACTTTCGAAACAAATATTAATATCGGTTATGATCTTTTAAATGTAATTACATACTTGGGTAAACCGCAACAAATATTTTTTGAGCGACAATTAATTTTATACTGTCTGAATAAAAAGTCTCATTTGTATAAATAAATACATTATACATTGATTGTGGCTCTATGTACAGTTGCGACCCGCGGAACGTGACAAAAGACCTACAGGCACGATTGGGTCATAAACCCGTCTTTGAATAAGAGAATGACCACTTCTCTTATAATATTTAAGGTTACAATGGTAATCTTCATCTTATTAAATTATAAAGATTATACTAATTTTATTATAAAAAAAAAATTGAAGTATAAATGTTTGTGTTATGTTTAAAATATGCATATTTCTTTTTCTAAAAATTTTTAGGAATACATATTGTTAGGACAATTGCATATTTTAATTTTATAATGATGTAATAATGTATATATGTATCAGTAATTTTTGTAAAGTCCTTAAATGTGAATTTAATATACAAAGACTTAGAATAGAAGATCAAATGTGTTAAGTTGATCTATTGAGTTGATCAATGTATAGATAATAGGACTGAATCAATCGTTGTGTTATGTTGATCAATCGTAAAGCTCTCTGGGAAATCGTAAGGTTCATTGTAGTTCACAAAGTAAGAAGAGCTATCGTAGAGCATTTATATTGAGATCACAAAGTCTACCAAGAGTACGTAAAGTAATATCAAGATCGCAGGGTTTGCAAAGAAATCGTAGAATTTAATTTAAAATCGTATGTGACACCCCCAAATTCTCGTACTTAAATTTTTCACAGATTTGGTGTTCACTAACCAAAATAACATCTAACTACCCATAAATCAAGATATAATGAGACTCATAACTTAACTAGAAATCTTCCCATTAAATGGTTACAACATCATAAATAAATCAATTTCAGGTAATCTAACCTTAAATACATCAAATGCGGAAACATAACATAATTTAAATAAATCTTATACATAAACATCTATCAAATAATTAAACAAGTCTTCATCACTTGTTTGCTTTGCCCTTGCGCTTACTAGTGGACGGCTCGTCAATTCTTTCAACCTTAGCTGCAATGTTATTACGCAAGAGTGAGCAAATAATTGCCCACAAGTATAACAATAACATTAATAATAACATTAATAATAACATGAGAGTAATCAATGAGTTTTGAATAATAGAAGGCTCCGCTTTTGAATCAAGATTAGAAATCGAGTTCAACACAAATCTGAGGGTCACAAGACCATGAACTATGTCCTAGGTTAACAAGTATCTCTACTGTAACCTTTAACAGATAAATAGACTATATGGACCATCCATCTCGTACTCCGGGGGATCAGCCTTTTGTACAATGTATTGTGCACAAATATTTTAACGCTATTGCGTAGTATAATATCCTATATTAGGGTTGTTCATCTCAGTTTTGACATAAGAGTCTGCACCAAAGGAAATTTAGTTTGGATTAATTTCAAGGGTAATTTAGAGTTCAATATTCATCAACTAAGGATTCGTTGAATCACTAACTATTCAACAATTTGACAACATCATAATTTCAAACAACGATTTATAGATCAAGGATGAAACAATAATAATTCACAACTGAACAATAATGTATATCAAGATAATGCTTCCAGAAGAATAAAAGAGCTTTGTTCGAAGTCAAGGACTAAAACAGCTCAAGCTTCAGATAATGAGAAATAATAAATAAAAATCTTGCTCATTAAGAGGTTATAATTAAAGACTTGAGTGATGTTAAAGACTTGAATGATTATAAATAAGTAATGATAGGAAACTGACGTAATTGTAATCAAGATAGGGTAAGGAACTTGCCTCGTGCGTAGGTTATACAACTACAATTCACGTTCCTCAAACGTCCTACACATTCCTTTACAATCACAATGTCTATTAGTTACACCAATATTAACCTTATAGTTTCAATTCCCACTTTTATTTCAAATCGCAACTTAGTTTAAATTCTGATCAATAACATCAACCACATAACAAAAATATAGGACCAACCAACACGACCCTCGAGAATCAATATCAAACCTTACAACCAACAAGTTTAAGTTCTTTACCATTGTTAATATGGAACTTGAAAATCATCTTATACATGTTAACAATATGTTATAGAATCATGTTATATGTCTAACATGTGATTAGGTTTATCAGGTTAAGCTAACTCATCATGTTATGGACTGAAAACCACACAAAATAAAACCACCTCAACTCTGTATTCCCCA
This sequence comes from Panax quinquefolius, assembly GCA_020205615.1. NCBI lineage: Eukaryota > Viridiplantae > Streptophyta > Magnoliopsida > Apiales > Araliaceae > Panax > Panax quinquefolius. The sequence continues at coordinate 169,297,562 of CM035152.1, forward strand.
CCGGGGCGGTATACTTTATACTAAAAATCCCATCAAGGTGTGTCTCGAATGAAGAATGCAGTCATGATCGCATCTATTCATCACCCAAAAACACGATTCTTTCACAGTTATAATAGAATTTAACACACCCAAAAGACATAGACTTCATATAAACGTCACCAAGCATACATACATTGATTTGAATTAACAAAACAACTTAAATAACTCAATTTGAAGAATTAAAACCACGTGTACTGCTATTTTTTCCAAAATTCGACATGTTTAGTGAAAACAATCGCCATAGCTTCATTTCTCAACCAAATCAGTTCATACCACTTGCATTCTTTTCTTATTTGAATGTATTAACGTAGACAATTTTTAATTCACATGTTACAACATGAATTGAACACTAATTTTTGACTTTAAAATCAGCCTTTTGTACATATTTTCACAAAACTCAAATCTTTACTTTAAAACCTATTTCATACAAACTTGATTTCTGAAAATCATTTCTAAACCACATATAAAATGTAAGACCCCGAATTTTATGAAATAAAAGTATTCAATTTTTTTTTCAATTACTATTCATGAGTTACTATTCACGAGTTATTCATTCATTCAAGAGTTACTTATTCACTGAGTTATTATTCACGAAGTTACTATTCATTCACGAAGTTACTATTCACAGTACTATTCATGAAGATGATAATTTTTTTTCGTAAAGAAGGCACTACTCAATAATTGTTACGAGAATTATTTGCTCAATATTATATTTTATTGATTCAATAATTGATGCGTTGATATTTTATATTACTTGTTGTTTTAATAATTGTCACTACAAAGTATTTTCCATTATCGAAGCTAATAATTCATATTATCTCAATAATATTATTAGAAAACATTATTGGCAATGTCTAGAAAGTTACATCTAAGGAGAGGTTTGGTCACCTAATTGCGCCACCAGAAGGAGAAATCTTTATTGGAAAGCCCCTCTTTCTTAACCGCCGGTTGTCAATATTGTGATTATGTAATATTATTTGTGAATAATTAGTTATTGATTTTTATGATGAGAAAATATCTATTTTATATGGACATAGATGGAGAAAATTTTTAATGTGACAATTGTTGAAAATTGAAATTTTATCTTTTCCGATAAAATAATTCATTTAAATATATTATTATATTTTAATAATATAATAATGGTGATATTTTTACAACGAATGTGGGATATATGAGTATACGAGGAGGAAGAATATTTTATTGCAATAAATGTTTAAAACATGTTAAACATGTCTGCGGGACCCCATTTATCGACCGAAATTTGATTATAGCACAGTAAAATCGCTTGCTTGTGGATTTCGGTCAATTTCTCGCTTGGAATTGGAAAACTTTCTTCTGCAAAGTTGTAGAGAATTGAATTTTCTATAAAAAATCACGAGATTCGAATTTTCCGACAAAATGGCTATTTATTATGAATTATTGAAGTTCCGGATTAATTAATTATTATTTTTTGGAGTTTTAAATTAATTAATTATGAAAAACATTTTTGTAAGTTTTGTAAGGTGAGATACTTGTGTTGCTGAAGTTTGAACAAAAAAAAAGTGGGCATAGGAATTCAAATTTATTATATTAATAATTTATTAAATTTTCTACTTTGGTGTTTCAAGTATTTTCCTATAAATAGGGTGCTTGGGTTAGAATTGAAAATCACACCGTAAATCTGAAGTTTTCTCTTTCTATATTATCGGCGTATTCTTGTGAGTATTTTGAGTATACTTTAGTATTATTGCTATACTGGTGGCAAGTTCGCTCGTTCATTATTCCAAATGTAAGATCATCTTTTTTGAGGTAAGGAGATAGTAAGGGATTTTAAGGGTTATTATGTTTTTAGTTTTGAAATTTTTCTGAACCTTCAAAATTCTGGAAAAATTTAAAATGATAATTTGATGAGTTTTATATATTGTGTCCAAAATGGCGATTTTTGATGTATAGATTGAGAGTTATGAATTTTATGACAAAAGGCTATTTTAAAAGTAACCGCTTATAACTCCTTGTGATTAACTCCAAAATTGATGAAATTTTTATTGGGAGTACATCTATATAATATCAGTATACCGTGTAAATTTCAGAATTGTTGGATAAAAGTATAATTTATGATAAATGTTTAAATATTCGGTGGTTTTGGCCATATGAAAAATAGTAAATGAATTTTAAAATTTTGAGAAAATATATATGTTCAATATGGGACTATGTTATGCTAAATCCCAGAAAAGAAATATTTTGGAACTGATTTGGTATTTTTATGAAAATGTTCTAGTTATGAGTAAATGAATTAAATATGTTATGTGAAGTAAGAAAATTGGAAAATATGATTTATTGGCTTGAGAATCATATATGAGGTATATGCAGATTTTGATGAGGGTTTTGGTTATTGGTGATGAAATCTTATGAGTTTGGCATTTTATGATGATTAAATGCATTAATTAGTAAAGTGTAAACAATTTAATTAAATTGTTTATAAGTTTAAGAAATGATTAAAATATTATTATAATATTAATAATTATGAGATTTCTAAGTGATTTATAATATTTGGATTAAGGTGTTATAAATATGGATATGAATTTTATTATGAAACTTTATCTTTTCGTTATAAAGTTACTATGCGACGATATACTGTCTTATATGTCGTATTTAAACGGGTACTATTCACGACAAAATTGGTTTCTTCTTTGACCAAATTATCGTTGATTTATGAATCTTACTCTTGAAATTAAAACTATGTTTTGATTATATTGTTTTATATAACATTCTTATAACCCTAATGATAATATTTCTCTTTGACTTGAGTGTAAAGATGGGTAGATTATTGGTATGATCGTGACTATAGGTTCTCTTTGGCGATGGTGCAAAAGTTGAATTGTTGACCGGTATGATCATGACCATTGAATATACAATTGAATATTTTTAGCTTAAGTGCAAAGGTGAATTGATCAACATGGTTATAATTATTGTTATATAACTTCTGAAATGATTATGTATTTCTTTGATATATGAATATCTTTGGCTCGTTCGCAAAGATGACTTGTTGATGAATATCTTAGCTTGTAGTGCAAAGATGAATTATTGATGAATATCTTTTGCTCGTAATGCAAAGATGACTTTTGTTGTTGAATATCTTTAGCTTTGTAGTGCAAAGATGAATTATTGATGAATATTTTTGGCTCGTAAATGCAAAGATGACCTATTGTTGAATATCTTTAGCCCAGTAGTGTAAAGATGAACTGTTGATGAATATCTTTGGCCCGTGGTGCAAAGATGAAAAATTATTAGTATGATTATGAACATGAATCGTGATTTGGTATAACCATGAAATTTGATGTTTCGTAAAGACAAAGATGAAAATTATCTTCGTTCCGGATGAGAAGAGGAATTTAGAATCACAATTATGATTATGAGTTATTCATATGATTGTGGAAAGGAACCGTTGATTGATGTTACGAGGATAAAATATTATTGGTGGACTTTTAACGTGGAGAAGACAATAAACTTTATAGTCTATTTGACTCTTTTAATGGATTGCTTTTCGTTCACCGCAACTATGGTTGAAAAGTTTTATTATCTACCATATGTTTTAAATCTCCTCGATTTATTATCGATGAAGACTATTGATAATTTATTTATCTTTAGTCATAATATTCTTTATCGAGCTAGTTGTGCTTCACCCTTTTTGTTTCACAATTCCTTTCGTGTAATAAAAGTATAGCCGGGTCGAGCGGGGATAGCGAGGAATAGAATGGTGGTCTATAGATGTTGAGGGTGAGGTGAATTTAACTTGGAAGGGTGTTTTGCCACTATCATACAAGATGTCTAATGACATACAACCTCGTGTCATCATAAGACATGGTTGTGCTCATCCACTTCTTCTTGAGTATATTTACAAGCACTACCTATATAATCTTGGTGTTTGTTTGGAGTATAATACTCAATTAGAGACAAGGAGATAATGATATGTCAAGAGAAGACTCACCATTGGGAAGAATATGATAGTAATCTTCTCGTTTTTCTTTGGGGTCTATTAGGTCAACCATGGATAATTCAGTGGCCATATGATATCTACCATAACCTAAAAGCATGGCCTCCCATATACGAAGGTTTCTTGAGCACTTCCCAAAGATTCTAATTTCTAAAATAGTTTTTGACTATACCTTTATGTAAGGTGTCATTGTGGACGTACTACTGCTTGGTATATATTTGTATCCAAACTCACAAAGATATGTGTTGTTGTTGTATTTTTGCACACAATTGTTATAATAAAGTTGTAGTTGTTTTCCGTACCATATATTTGGCGACTCAGAATGGGTTGGATGGAATGGACCTATTTTGGGGTCGTTACATAAAAGATTATATATACCTGTTAACATATATAACAACTATCTAATCAATTCATCAACTAAAACTCCAATTTTAACACCAAAACCATATATATTTGTATATATATTATCAAAACTCAAGTTCTTCATGCTTTAACAGATTTCATGGATTAAATTACTCCAAAATCATTTGTAAACATCATATAGTAGATTAGAAATGCATATTAACAAATATAAACAGCTTATCAATAAATTAACCATGAAAACTCAATTATAGATAACTAAGAATGAATTTTCATGGAGAAACTTAAAAACATAGCTAGGGCTTGGGATTAAAAAATTACCCTTGATTTCTCTGTTTAGATTGCTAGAAGATGATAGAAAACTTCTTGATTCCCCAATTCCTATTCCTAAATCTCAATTTCTCTCAAGTTTTTCTCTCTTTTCTCTCTGAGTTTCTAGCTTTAGCCTTAGGAATATAATATGATGAAAGCTTAAGACTGATATAATGACTAATATAATTATACGTATAATATAACTGGCACAACATGTGTATCGATTAAGTATCATAGCATATAGGTATACATCACCCATTCGAGTTGTCAATATACATGGTGAAGAAACAACTACAACTTTATTATTACAACAAGAAAAAGCGTGAGTTTAAATACAAATATTATCTTCTGTATAATATTTATACTCACATAATCCTCATCACATTTATTGATACATTATTTTACAAAATGGTGAGGACTACTAAACAATCCTTTCTAAAACCTTCATTCCATACCCCGCACTGCATCAGACTCGCTATATTCTCGCCTCCCGAGAAGAATGGAACAAAAAGGAAAAAGGTGAGCTCAACTAGCTCAAGAAAAGAATATTATGACTAAGATAATATACAACAAATTATCGTTAGTCTTCAACAGGAAAAATTTAATAGTAATACAATAGACAACAAATTTTCAATCAATATTCGCAGTGATGAAATAATAATTCATTAGAAGAGTTAAGTAGAGAGAATGCAAACTACTATCTTCTATGTATGAATTTAAAAGTTCATCGCTCATCTTTTATCCCTCAGAACAACAATCAATATACATCCGAATTAAATATTCATCTTTGCACTACAGTGCCAAAGATATTCATCACCGTCATGTTTATTTAAACACTGCTCATCTTTGCACTACAGCCAAAGATATTAATCACCGATTCATGTTCATCTCAACACATGCTCATCTTTGCACTACAAAGCCAAAGATATTCTTCTTCAAATCATTCATCTTTGACTACTGAGCCAAAGATATTCAATAATATCATCATTTAAGACCGAGGATGATGAAAATATTTTTAAAGAACGAATCCAAAGGAAACAAAAATGACAAGAATTAAGGATTAAGGATTAAGTACTTTGTTTTATCCATGTCCAACAATACCCCAAAAATAATCACAATGGTGTAAAATTCAAGAATGATCAAAACATGGATACAATCAAAGCTAGTATCCGCAATAGATATTTTAGATTTAAAAGAAAAAATTTTCATTTTTCGTTGAATAATAGTGCCGTATCGTGAATAAGGTCAGATATCGTGAATAAAGTCAGATATCGTGAATAAGAATCTTACACCAAAAGATAGAAATTCCACAAAAAACATCTTCACGCTTCATTTAATAGTACTCGTGAATAAGAATCCTCGTGAATAAGAAACTCATGAATAAGTAACTCGTGAATAAGAACTCATGAATAGTAACCCCGACATAAAAAAGTTCCAAATTTGATAAAAAGTTCCAACCATATTTCAAAGATAATGATATCAAGAAATAATATCATTACGAAAAAAATAATATCCCTTACCTCAAAGAATCAAGATTTCGGAAGGAAAGGCTCAAGATGATCTTTGAATGAAACTTATCTCGAATAAAGAACTCTCAAAGTATCTAAATACTCACAAAATACGCCAATAATATAGAGAGAGAAAGAGAAAACTTTATTTACGGTGTGATTTTCAATTCTAACTTAGCCCTCTTCATTTATAGGAAAATGTTAGCCCGTAGAAGCCAGACTTGACCACACCGATGGCTTTACTCGCTACTATTGCCACCCACCACATTTGAAATAAAATTCAGCACATTTCTTCACCAACCACAAGTGGGGCCCACTCAATTCTAGAATTTTCCACCAAAATCAATTATAACCCTAATTTCCTAATCGAGACACCTCTTAAAATTCATAACAAATCATTCGTGCATTTTAATTGCTCAAAATTTGTGGACATATACTCAACTTATGTATGTATAATATACCCAAAAATTACCATTAATCCAACTCTGTCCGGATTAAAAATTATAATCCCCAAGAATATATCTCAAAACCCTCGATTTAATTTTTAATACCTCCAACTGGTAAAATACCGATAAAACACCTCAACAATAATTTCTTCATTTATAACCACATAAATAAATCCATCATTTATATCCACATAAAATAAATATTTCTTTATCATATGAATCAATAATTAATTATTCACAAATAATATTACGTAATCACAATTATAACAACCAAAGTAGTTCTGTGAAAGCAGGGGCTTTCCGATAAGGATTTCTCCTTCTTGGCGCCGCAATTAGGTGACCAAACCTCTCCTCGATGAACTTTCTAGACATTGCCAATAATGCTATCTAATAATATTATTTAAATAATATGAATTATTGATCCGATAATGGAGATAATAATGCGGTGACAATTATTGAACAACAATAATATAAAATATCAACGCAGCAATTATTGAATCAATAAAATAAAATATCGAATAAGAATCACCTGTGAAAAATTATTGAGTAGTGCCTCTTCACGTAAGGATCAATAATTCAACAATCTGCAATACTGTACGTCCATCTTAAACCACGCCAGACATCGTATTTTAACCACCGGCATTCCAATGATCTTAACTCAATAACTACTATTATTTTTAACCAACTTATATTTGTCTTTTCTTCATCCAATCGCTTTCAGTTATTGTATTCCCTAACAAGATGAATATTCCACGACCAAACGAATATTCCCGAGCAAAAATGAATATTTTATAACCACTTGCTTATTTTGAAATATTTATGTATTTAACCCTTAACTATCCACATTAATCAAATCAACCTTACTATTTCAAAATAATAAATAAAGAAATTCCTTTTATTTAAAAAATTTCTGGTTTAAATTTAATTGTTGGCTGATTTCTATTTATTTTAATTAACTTGTTTAATATGTAAGACCCAGAACTTTTATGAAATAAAAGTTTAATTTAATTTATGATTATTATTCTAAAACTGTAAAATGTTAAATTGATAAATGGTCAAACGAACAATTAAATGGATAAGTGAGTAAATAAAAGAGGAGATATTGAACTTATAGAATGTGGACACATGGGCGGCTAAGGCTGATAAGGGAGGGATGATTACTGATATTTAATGTCCAAATACTTCCAAGCCTTTCCCCAATTTCCTTCCTAACATTTTGTTGATTGGACCATTTATTTTTGTGGGACATAAGGGAAGAATATTGGCCAAATCATTAATCCTAATAAGGCATTCTCATCAGCCTTCTCTTTTCATTGATTACTCCCAACAAGTTTCCAGAAAAGAGAGAGAGATAGGGAGAGAAAGAAGAAAATGAAACCAAGAAAGGTAATCATTTGATTTTTAATTATAAAATATTAATTTCATGGATTTTATTTATAAATGTTATGTTTACACTTGTTTTAGATGATTTGAAAAAGTATAAAACAAGAGGAAATAAGAAATTAAGTTTTACCAAAATTTCGTTGAAAAACTTAGATCTAACGGTGATTATGCTTTGTTTACAAATCTAAGACCATGGTTGGACTTCTAAAATATATTAGATCTGATCTGGACAGAAAAATATTGAAAAACTCACTGGAAACTGGTAGTCCGCCGGAGAAGTTGATCGGAAAATATTTTCCGACGCACTTTTCCGGTAAGCCTGTTTCTCTATGTTAGAACCGGAATTTGGAAAACCTTTATTCTAAAAGTTGTAGAGAATTAAATTTCACATGAAAAAAACTTAAAATTCGTAATTTTCTGATAAAGGGCTAATTGTTATGAATTATTGAAGTTTTTGAATATTATCAGAAAAATTATTTGTGCTGAAATATTTTTATAAAAATCTTATAATATTAGTTTAGAATTTCTATAAATTTTGATGAATTATTAAAAATCGAAGTAATTATTTTATTTTTAAACTATTTATAGTTAGTTTAAAAATAGAGAAAATTCATAGAAAATTCTATGAATGATGAAAAATTATGAAACTTGGTAAAACAAATCCTATAATATTATTTTATAATTTTTGGACAATTTTGGAAAATTATTGAATAACAAAAATATTTATTATATTTTAAGCTATTTATAGTTAGTAGAAAATAGAGCAAATTCATAGAAAATTCTATGAATGGTGGAAAATTATGAAGTTTGCAAAAAAATATTATAATAATATAAGATTAATATTGATGGCGTTTTAAAGATATAAAAGTATGTGAAGTTAGTATTTCTATTTTGAAGCTATTAAATGATAGTTTTTATAAATAGAAATAATTATAGAAAATTGTTGGATAATCCAAAAATGTGAAAAATATATGAAGTGAACATTCTGTTAGAAAATATTTGTTTTGTCGGTGAATTTTCTAACGGCGGCGTCGAAATAACCAATCATTGGTGGTTCCTATAACAGAATAATTATAGGATATTGAAAGTGACAGAAATAACTTTTTTTTTTAAAATTGACGGCAAAACTTTTACCATTAACTGTTGAAATACCGGTGATAAAAGTATAGTAATACGCGTTATTCCACAGTAGTACACGGTATTCCACAGTAGCACACGGTATTGTACAATAATTCATATTATTGATTTTTACGTAATAAGTCACTTAGTATTTTATTCAATAATTGTCACAATAGTTATGGCACAGTAATTCATATTATTAATTTTTATGTAGGAAGTCACTTAGTATTTCATTCAATAATTGCCACAGTAGTTATTGCACAGTAACTCATATTATTTGATATGATATAATTAGACTAGTTGACAATATTGCGAGTCTATGTTAATAATTATGAATAATGGTACAAAGATTAAAAAGGGTGTTGATTAAAGATAAGTATAATATGCATATATTTTTTCAATTATTTTATTTTTACAAAAGTAAGTTTGGTAAGACTTGTCGACACTCTAATTTTTTTAAAGTAGTATGGACCACAACTCAATTATTATTAAAACGTGTACAAGTTGGTTTAATTTTTTCCATGGGACCACAAATTCCACTACCAGGATTTTTATATACCTCATTTTGTTATTTTATCAAAAGGGGTGTGCTAGTTGTCTCCTCAATTTTCAGTATAAATAAATTGCTTAGTTGAGAAACAAAACACACCATCACTACACTAAAAATATGAAATTCTTTTACTAAAATATTGTGAGTATTTCTGTTTAGTGTAAGGTTACTCCAAGTGTAGATAAGGAATGCAAGCATTGGTTGATCAATTTCATAGAAAGCATAATCAAGTCACATGCTAAGGTAAGGGGTATCATTTTTTTTATGGTAAAGGGATATCATTTTCTTTCATACTCCATATTATGATAAGATATTATTATTTATTTCTTCAACTTATCATTAAATGGTGAAAAGTCTTAAAATGATTAGAATATCCTTAATAATTTGTGCTTCATCTAATATCTTGACCTGAATCTTTCTATTCAATTTTAAGTTATTATTTTTGAGTCAGGAACTTTACATTACTTGAACTTTATATTTTATCAAGAATTCTAATCAATTTTCTGGATATCATGTTGACAATTTAGACTCTGGATATTTTATCTTATTATTCTGATTATTTATGTCCATTCATTATATATATCATTGTCATCATCCTCAGACTTAAATTTGTGTTGGGAAGTTATCTTTGGCCCGTAGTGCAAAGATGAACTATTATGATTATGACCAGAAATTGTGTATTGGTATAATTATGACCATAATTGTGTATTGGTATAATCATGATCATTGGTGTTACAGTTGTATGTCTTTGGCTCATACGTTGTGCAAAGATGAACTGTTGATTATTGGTTTAACAATTGTATATCTTTGACTCGTAGTGTAAAGATGGACAGTTGATTATTGGTTTTACAGTTGTATGTCTTTGGCCCGTAGTGCAAAGATGAACTGATAATTATTGGTTTTACAGTTGTATGTCTTTGGCCTGTAGTGCAAAGATGAACTGTTGATTATTGATTTTACAGTTGTATGTCTTTGGCCAGTAGTGCAAAGATGGACTGTTAATGGGCATGACTATTGGTGTTACAATTAAATATATTTGATCCGGAGTGCAAAGATGAATTTAATGGCATAATTATAAACATGAACTGTGAATTGGTATAATCATGATATTTGGTATTTCAGGTAAAGACAAGTTATGAAAGTTCTATATGTCTTGGGTACAACAAAGAACTGTGGATTGATGTTACATGAATAAAATATTGATGATGTATTTTTAATTTGGAGAAGATATTAGACATTATGTTTTAATTGGCTCTTCTAATGGATTGTTGATTGTGCTGCAATTATGGTTAAAAACTTTTATCATCAACCATATCTTCTAAATATCTGATTTATTACTGATGAAGGTTATTAAAAATTTAATTATCTTAGTCATGATATTTTTTACTGGTTTATTTGTGCTCACCTTTTTGCTTCACAATTCCTTTCAGGAAATAAAAGTGTAGATGGGACTACCAGAGAGAACATGGGTATAAAGTGATGTTTCGAATTTGTCGCAATTCTCATCAAGTTATAGAACAGTGTGGCATAATAATTGTACTAAAAACTTAAAATGTGTCTCGTATTTTTTACGTCGTTTAATAGTTGATTTTGGTGAACAAAATAGGGTAACGTGAACCCAAATTTTGAAGCGTTAAAAAAATGAACCCCATTAGAATGAGGAGGACGAAAATCTTCTCGTGTTCTTTTAAGGAATTGAAATATTTGTTGTTGTATTTTATATGGCATTGTAATAATTTAAGTATGAATATTGTCGTATTATATATGTTACAATATTTGTATTGAAACTCACAATGTATGTGTCGTCGTATTTTGCACTACACTTCAATATATAGTTGTAATAGGAAAGTTCGCGTCAATAGTGTTGTTTTTGGTGACTCAAAATGGGTTGTGTGTGTAAGACCCCAACTTATTTTAAATAAAATTGAATTTTCTCTATTCATTATCTTGAAATAATAAGGAGTTAATTTGATTTAATATTTTGGTTATGGGTGAAATATACAAATTTTGCAAAATAAGCAAGTGGTTATAAAATATTGATTGTTGTCGGGAAAATATTCGTTTGGTCGTGGAATATTCTTGTTATCGGGGAATATTCATACGACGGCGCAGCCATTGTGGGCCCAATATCAGAATAACTGTCGAATGAAGAAAACAACAATTTTGAGTTTTTATAAATAACGGCGTAATTGTTACCGTTAACACTGTTGGATTACATGGTGGTTAGAATATAGTAATACGCATGGTTGCACAGTAGCACGCGGTATTGCACAGTATTTTTGAATTATTGATTCTTACGTAAGAAGGCACTACTCAATAATTTTTATAGTAATTACTGTTCAATATTTTATTTTATTGGTTCAATAATTGCTGCGTTGATATTTTATATTATTGTTATTTCAATAATTGTCACGGCACAGTATTTCTCATTATCAGATCAATAATTCATATTATTTGAATAATATTATAAGATAGCATTATTGGAAATGTCTAGAAAGTTCTTTCAAGGAGAGGTTTGGTCACCTAATTGCGGGCCAGTAAGGAGAAATCCTTATCGGAAAGCCCCCTCTTTCCTGGGAACGGCCTGGTTGTCATTATTGTGATTCTGTAATATTATTTGTGAATAATTATTTATTGATTTATATGATAAGGAAATATTTATTTGATGTGGATATAAATGATGTATTTATTTATTTTATGTGGTTATAAATGAAGGAAACTGGTCCGAATTAAAGGACTCATAATCCAAAAAATTAGTGTTCTTGAGATATATTGAGTGAGTTATAATTTTTAATCCGACCGCTGGATCGTTGTGATTTTGGGATATGTTATACATATATAAATTAAGTATATGTCCACAAATTTTGAACCGTTAAAAATGAACGTATGATTTGTTATAAATTTTAAGAGGTGACTGGTTCAGAAATTGTTGAAGTTTCTGAATTTATCATTTTGATGGAAAATTCTAGAATGAGTGGGCCCCACCTATGGTTGGTGAAGAAATGTGTTGAAATTTTATTTCAAATGTGGTGGGTGAGAATAGTAGCAGGTAAAGCCATCAGGTTACAGGTCAAGTCTGCTTTGGCATTCTAACATTTTCCTATAAATAGAGTGCTAAGTTAGAATTGAAAATCACACCAGAAACAAGTTTTTTTTTTTTCTCTCTCTCTATATATATATATATATATATATTATCGAGCATATTTTATGAGTATTTAGATACTTTGAGAGTTGCTATTCAGTGCAAGTTTCCGACATTTCGGTCAGAAATACTGTTCTTTTGAGGTAAGGAATGTTAGTTTTATCTTAAATGATATTATTTCCTTCAATATCATTATGCCAAAATATTTATATGAGTTTGATTGTGGAATTTCTATCTTTTTGTGTCGGGGTTACTATTCACGAATACGACACTATTCACCAAAAAAATAAAAATTTCTTTTTTTCATCCCAGATGTCTATTATGGTTACTATCTTTGATTGTATCCATGTTTTGATCTTCATTCTTAAATTTTACTCCATTATTGTTTATTATGGAATATTTTTGAACTTGGATTATATAAAGTACGAATCCTTAATCTTTGTTTTTTTTATCTCACTGGATTCGTTCTCTTAAATGTTTTTCATCATCCTCAGTCCTTAATGATGATACTTGATGAATATCTTTGGCCTGTAGTGTAAAACCCCAACTTATTATAAATAAAATTGAATTTTTCCTCTATTCATTATTCTAAATTAATAAGGTGTTAATTTGATATAATGCTTTGGTTATGGGTGAAATGTGAAAATTTTGCAAAATAAGCAAGTGGTTATAAAATATTCATTTTGCCGGGGAATATTCGTTTGGTCGTGGAATATTCTTTTTGTCAGGAATATTCGTATGCGACCAGCCTTGATCCAATCAGTGGGCCCCATAACTTGGAATAACTATCGGATGAAGAAAATGACAAAGTATGAGTTTTTTATGAATAACTACGTAATTATTACCAATTAACAACTTGTTGGGTTACACCGTGGTTAAAATACGATAATATGTGTGGTTGCACAAGAAAGTACACCAGATTGCACAAGTATTGTTGAATTATTGATTAAATAAGTAAGAAGGCACTACTCAATAATTGTTACAGTAGTTCTTGTTCAAAGATTTTATTTATTAATTCAATAATTCTTTGCGTTGATAGTTTATATTATTGTTATTTCAATAATTGTCTCTACGCATGATTTCCCATTATCGGATCAATAATTCATATTATTTGAATAATATTATTAGATAGCATTATTGGCAATGTCTAGAAAGTTCATCAAGGAGAGGTTTGGTCACCTAATTGCGGCGTCGATGAAAGAAATCCTTATTGAAAGCCCTCTTTCTTGAAAACTAATTTGGTTGTCATAATTGTGATTACGTGATATTATTTGTGAATAATTAATTATTGATTTATATGATAAGAAAATATTTATTTGATATGGATATAAATGATGGATTTATTTATGTGGTTATAAATGAAAAATTAATGCTTTGGTGTTTTATCAAGATTTTTTTGCCGGATTGGAGGTATTAAAAACTCAAATCGGTGTTCTTAAAGCTTTATTGCGTGAGTTTTAATTTTAATCTGACCGTTGGATCGTTATGATTTTTGGATATGTTATACATATATGAGTTGAGTATATGTCCACAAATTTTGAACCATTGAAAATTAACGCATGATTTATTATGAATTTTAAAAGGTGTTGAAACGATTTTGAAAATTGTCTGTTTATGGATTTCGGATATTTTTTGTTTGAAATTTGGAAAAACTTTCTTCTGTAAAGTTGTAGAGAATTTATATTTTTCTGATAAACAGACTATTTTCTATGAATTATTAAAGTTTTTGATTATTGTCTAAATGATAAAATATTTTGGAAAATTCTAGAATTGGTTGGTGAGAAATGTGCTCAATTGAATTTCAAATGTGGTGGGTGGCAATAGTAGCAGGTAAAACCATCGTCGGTGGTCAAGTCAAGTCTCCTTTGCGTGCTAACATTTTCCCTATAAATAGAGGCTAAGTTAGAATTGAAAATTACACCAGAAATAAGTTTTCTCTCTATATATTATCGAGCATATTTTGTGAGTATTTAGATACTTTGAGAGTTCATTGTTGAAGACAAGTTTCATTCAAAGATCATATCCGATATTTCATTCCGAAATACTGTTTCTTTGAGGTAAGGGATGTTATTTTCTTCATATATGATATTATTTCTTTCAATATCATTATGCCGAAGTATTGATCTGAACTTTTAATCAAATTTGGAACTTTTTATGTTTGGGAGTTCTTATTCACGATATCGTCACTATTCACGATAATCGACACTATTCAATAGAAAAATAAAATTTCTTCTTTTTGTCCAAGATGTCTATTATGGTTACTATCTTTGATTGTATCCATGTTTTGTTCTTTATTTTTGAATCCTGCTTCAAAATTGGTTATTATGAAGTATTATTGATCTTGGATAAACTGTAATACGAATCCCTAATATTTGTCCTTCTGTCTCACTGGATTCATTTTCTTTAAAATATTTTTCATCATCTTCAGTCCTAAATGATGATATTACTGAATATCTTTGGCCTATATAGCAAAGATGAATGATTGATTGATGAATATCTTTGGCCAAGAAGGTCTGAAGATGAGCAGTTGTTGAGATAAACACGACCAACCGGGTGATATAAATGAATATCTTTGGCTCAGAGTGCAAAGATGAATATTTGATTAAAGATGTATATTGATTGTTGTTATAGGGATAAAATATTGATGATGGACTTTTAAATCTTAGAAGATAGTAGAACTCATTCTCTAGTTGACTCTTCTAATGGATTCTTTGCTTCCACCGCGAATATTGATCTAAAACTTGTTGTCTATTATATTCTATCGATTTTTTCTGTTGAGGACTAATGATAATTTTTTTGTATATTATCTTAGTCATAATATTCTTTTATCGGGCTAGTTGAGCTCACACTTTTCCTTTTGTTCCATTTTTTTTCTCAAGAGGTGAGAACATAGCAGGATCTAAATCAAAATATGGAGTGATGGTTCTAGAAAGATGTTTTAGCGATCCTCACTATTTTTGTAAAATAGTGTATGAATAATTTTAATGAGGACTTATTTGAGTGTTGATATTGTCTAGAAGACAATATTTGTATTTAAACTCACAGTATGTGTTGTCGTATTTTGCACGACAATTGTATTATTGAAGTTGTAGTTTGCTTTCTGTACCATGTATTTGGTAACTCAGAATGGGTGTTGTATACCTATTTTGGGGGTGTCACATGTAGTGCAAAGATGAATGATTACCTGATAAATATCTTTGGCCTGTAGTGCAAAGATGAATGATTACCTGATGAATATATTTGGCCCGTAGTGCAAAGATGAACATGTGTTGAGATAAACATGACCAACTGGTGATATAAATGAATATCTTTGGCTCGTAAGGCAAAGATGAATATTTGATTAAAGATGTATATTGATTGATGTAACAGGGATAAAATATTGATGATGGACTTTTAAATTCATAGATGATAGTAGATTTCATTCTCTACTTAACTCTTCTAATGAATTGTTGTTTCCGCTGCAGTTGTTGATCTAAAACTTGTTGTCTATTATATTGTATCAGATTTTTCCCTGTTGAAGACTAAGGCTAATTTGTTGTATATTATCTTAGTTGTGACGCCCCCAAAATAGGTATACATCACCTATCCCGAGTCGCCAAATACATGGTACAGAATACAAATACAATCTTTAATATACAACAAAAAAGAAACATGAGTTTTAATACAAATATTATCTTCTGATAATATCCACTCTCGAATAAGTCCTCATTATATTTATTGTCACACTATTTAATGTAATAGTGAGGACTACTAATGCTATCCTCCGGACCGTCACTCCGCTTTCCGACTAGTCCCCGCCACGCTCTCATTTCCTGAAGAGAACAATGAAAGCAAAAGGGTGAGCTCAACTAGCCCAGTAAGAAATATTATGACTAAGATAATGCAGAATAAATTATTATTAGTCTTCGACAATGTTAAACTGATAAAATATAATAGACATCAAGTTTAACTGCAGTGGAACAAGAAATCCATTAAAAGAGTCAAGTAGAGAATAAAATCTACTATCTTTTATGATTTAAAAGGTTTTCATCACTTTTATCACTGGGACTCAACTTAATAAATAATCCACATCATCGAATCACCCCTGCACTACGGCCAAGGATATTCTTTAGTATCACGACCACAATTATCCATGCACTACGGGCCAAGGACATTCGTGTATTCATCAATGGTTATGATCATGCCAACAACTGTCCATCAATGCACTACGGGCCAATGAGGACTTTTATCACATCATTTATAACATTACGGTTATGATTATACCGAATAATCCCTGGTCATAATCATACCAAGTCCATCTATGCACTACAGGCCACAGATGACTTTCAAAAAAATATAAACATGAGGATGATGGCAATGATATAAGAATTCAATAAAACAAGTTCACGAATTAATTTATCCAGGAATTAATAACGTCTAAATTGTCAACATGATACTTCTTTGTAGAGTAAAATTCAAGAATGCTCAGAAGAATATTTCCATGAAAAGATACGGGATGAAGCGCAAATATCAAGGATATTCTACTAATTTCATGGAGTATAGAAGTCAAAACTTTAACCAACTAAGTATAATAAGGAATGGAATAACAAAAGAAATCACCAAACATGTGGTAGACCACACATGCATGTTATTCTAACAGAATAATAATGACGGAACCAGTCCAACAGAAAATGCATGGCATGGGATATTCCAATGTAATAATAAAGATTTTAACCAGTCCGACGTAAAAACGCATGCATGTGATATTCCAATGTAATAATAAAGTCGAGAATCGGTTCTACAGTAAAGCATGCATGTGATGTTCCAACAGAATAATAAAGACGGAACCAGTCCGACGTAAAAGCATGCATGTGATGTTCCAACATAATAATAAATACGGACCGTGTCCTAAAGAAAGCATGCATACAAGATGTTCCAATGTAATAATTAAGAATAGAATAACGAAAGAATTTCACCATGTATGCGGTATTGTGATAACCAAAGTTATTCCAACATAATAATAAAGAATGGAATAATGTAAGTTCTCTTCATGAAGACGAAAAGAAAGAAATAATACCCCTTACCTTTGAAAGAAATCGTATATAAAGCTTCTTCTTCTATAGATTTTCTCTACAATTTCTCTCTATAATAATTGCTCTCTATAACTTTAGTGAATTGGTGAGAAATGAAGGAAGAATGAGCTTATTTATAGAAAATATAGTTTCAATAATTACGTTTTGGGGCTCGAAAATTACAAAGACAATACCTCCAACTTTTTCTTTATTTTTAATTTAGTCATGCAAGTATTATCAAACTTGCACCACCTCCCCTAATAGTAAATAATGTAATTCAATAGTAAATCATGTGAATCAATAGTTCTAGACATATGAAAATACGAATTACAGTATAGTACCTCCATCTATACCTCCATTTTTAACTTAGTAAGTCATGCAAGTATTATCAATCTTGCACCAACTCCCCTAATAGTAACAAGAATATGAAACAATAGTATACACATGTGAACAAATATTTATAATCATGTGAAATAATAGCAATCAATTGCTTATTTATCCTAAGTAAATACTTCGATCGGGTCAATATAACCTCCAGACATCAATTATTATCGAAATAAATGTCGATTTTCACTAACACAAATAATTCCAACATAATGAAACTATTTTATCAAAATATAAATTTTGAAATTTTAAAGTTTGATTTTTTCCAAAAAAGTCAATCTGTTGACTTTTAACCAAATAGTAAAACCCGGAAAAATTTTGTGTTTATAGTCTATTTTACTAATTTCATCGTTCCGACTCAAATATCACGTTCAAGCGTCTCCAAATTCAACTCGAGAACAACTTTAATTTTAATAACATTCATCATTAATATTATAACTCACAATATTTATCAACCAGTCGCTTCCGTGAAAGAGGGCTTTCCAATAAGGATTTCTCCTATCATGCCGCAATTAGGTGACCAAACCTCTCCTCGACAAAGATTTCAAACATTGTTAATATTGAAATTTAATAATATGAATAACTTTGTCGTCTCAATTATTGATTTAATAAAATAACATATTATGCGATGATATCTTTGTGACAATAATCGAATCAATAATACGAGAGATATGATGCAAAGAATTATCGTAGTAATAATTGAGTATAACCGAGTGACTTCTCACGTAAGCATCAATAATCAATACCGGTGTCTACTTATGCAACCACGCCAGACATCGTACTTTTACTACCGAGTAGTTCAACAAGATAATAACGATAAAACTTCCGCCAATTATTTTCATAAATATATTTTTGTCATTTTCTTAATCCGACAATAATTCAAATTAGGGGTCCACCAATGATTATACCAGCAGTATGAATATTCCATGCTAAAACGAATATTCTCCGACCAATCGAATATAATATAACAACTTACATACTTTGCAAAATTTATAAATACTACCCACAACTATAACATTATAACAAATTCATTCCATAATATTCAAAAATGATAATTATAGAAAAATTATCTTTATTCATAAAAGTTGGGGTCTTACAACCTCCCCTACTTATGAAATTTAGCCCTCGAAATTAGGGTACGTACCTGGTATGTCGAATAGGTGAGGATATCTTGACTTCATCTCAGATTCTAACTCCCAAGTCATTTCTTCCACGTCGTGGTTTCTCCACAAAACTTTGACTTGAGGTATAACCTTGGAGCGTAGAATATGATCCTTCATATCTAAGATTTTAACAGGTAACTCTTTATACGTTAAATCTTCCTCTATCACGTCCGGTTCTAATTCAATAATGTGGTTCGGGTCTTTCACATATTTACGTAACATGGATATATGAAAAACGTTATGAACACGAGACATACTTGGCGGTAAAGCGAGTTTATATGCCACAGTTCCTACTCGATCGAGGATTAAAAATGGGCCAATGAATCGAGGATTGAGCTTTCTTCTCTTTCCAAATCTCGTAACTCCTTTCCATGGAGCAACACGTAACAACATATGATCTCCAATATCGAATTCCACGTCCTTTCGATGAAGATCAGCATAACTCTTTTGTCGATCTTGTTAGGTTCTTATACGTTGTCGGATTGTTTGAATTTTTGCCATAGTCATACGTACCAAATCCTGTCCCAATAACGTTGATTCACCCACCTCATCCCAACATACTGGAGAACGACACTTTCTTCCATACAACGCCTCGAATGGAGCCATGCCAATACTTGCTTAATAACTGTTGTTGTAGGAAAACTCCACCAATGGTAAGAACTTGTCCCAACTTCCCTTGAAGTCAAGGACACAGAGTCTTAATAAATCTTCAAGAGTTTGAATAGTCTTCTCTGATTTTCCGTCCGTCTGAGGATGATATGCCGAACTAAATCGTAAATTTGTGCCCATAGCTTTTTGCAAACAAACCCAAAATCTTGAAGTGAATCTTGGGTCTCGATCAGAAACTATGGATACTGGCATACCATGCAATCTTAAAATCTCGTTTATATATATACTAGCAAGACGTTCAAGTGTATAAGTTTCTCGTATCGATAAGAAATGAGCAGACTTGGTCAATCTATCAACAATTACCCAAATCGTATCTATGCCTTTAGAAACCTTGGGAAGACCAGTAACGAAATCCATGGTAATGTTCTCCCACTTCCATTCTGGAATTTCAAGTGGTTGCAATGGACCTTTTAGCACTTGATGCTCCGCCTTGACTCGTTGACAAGTTAGTCACCTTGAGATAAACCCCTCAATCTCTCTCTTCATATTGCTCCACCAAAATGTATGTCGAAGATCACGATACATTTTGCTACTCCCAGGATGGATTGCAAACGGTGTGTTGTGCGCCTCCATCATGATTTTATACTTTAACTCAGGGTCGTTAGGAACACAAAGTCTAGAGTTCACTCGAAGTATTCCTTCATCATCAATTCTTGCTTCCGGCATAACACCTTCTTGCACTTTCTTTCTCATACGCATCAGCTCCTGGTTTGTAGCTTGAGCAGCTTTAACCTTATCGATTAAAGTCGGTTCTACTCGTATATTTTCCATCATCACGTGGGTTCCTGGAGTCTTTATCTCTATCTCCATCCTTTGAAAGTCATACAAAATGGGTCTTTGCGTTGATAATATCGCATTCGTACCCGCATATGATCTTTTACTTAATGTGTCAGCTACCACGTTCGCTTTTCCAGGATGGTATTGGATGGTATGATCATAATCTTTCAACAATTCAAGCCAACGTTACTGTCGCATGTTGAGTTCCTTTTGAGTGAAGAAATATTTGAGGCTTTTATGATCCGTAAAGATCTCCACTTTCTCCCCATACAAATAATTTCTCCAAATCTTTAGTGCAAAAATGACTGCTGCCAACTCTAGATCATGAGTAGGATAATTCCTCTCATATTCTTTGAGTTGTCGTGAGGCATAGGCTATAACTTTCCCATGTTGCATGAGAACACAACCTAACCCTTTGCTCAAGCATCACTTGAGATGACAAATCCTCCGATCCGAGATGGTATTGTCGTAACAAGTCTTTGAAATGAGTCTCCTCTTGAGTTCTTGAAAACTCTTCTCACATTCCTCACTCCAACCGAATTTTGTATCTTTCCGAGTCAGCTGAGTTAATGGAGTAGCGATTCGAGAAAATCCTTCCACGAATCTCCGATAATAACTAGCTAAGACGAGAAAGCTACATACTTCGATCACTGATTTGGGTTGCTCCCAACTTTGAATAGCTTCAATCTTTGCTGGGTCAACAGATATTCCATGACTTGATACTACGTGCCCAAGGAATGCTACTTCCTAAAGCCAGAACTCGCATTTCTTCAACTTGGCATAAAGCTTATATTCACGAAGCTTTTGGAGTATCAGCCTCAAGTGTTGCTCATGATCTTCACGACTTTTAGAATAAATAAGGATGTCATCAATTAAGATGACCAAAAAGTGATCCAAATATTCCTTGAATACTCGGTTCATCATATCCATGAAGGCAGCAGGAGCATTAGTCAATCCAAAAGACATGACTAGGAATTCATAATGCCCGTACCGAGTTCTGAAAGCCATCTTTGGAATGTCATCGGTTTTAATCTTCAATTGGTGATAACCGGAACGAAGATCAATCTTTGAAAAGAATTTGGCTCCTTGTAATTGGTCAAATAGGTCATCAATACGTGGCAATGGGTACTTATTTTTGATGGCGACATGGTTCAACTCCCGATAATCAATACAAAGTCGCATACTCCCATCTTTTTTTTTCATGAATAGAACAGGAGCACCCCAAGGAGACATACTAGGACGAATGAAACAGATGTCTAACAATTCCTGCAGTTGGGTCTTTAAGTCCTGAAGTTTAATAGGAGCCATTCGATATGGGGATTTGGAAATAGGTTTTGTACCGGGTTCAAGGTCGATACAAAATTCAATTTCACGCTCTGGGGGTAGGTCAGGAAGTTCTTCAGGGAATACGTCAGGAAATTCATTAACAATAGAAATATCATTCAAAACTGACGTATTTTTATTTAGATCCGTGACATGAGCTAAGAAAGCTTGACATCCGTTTTTTAATAAATAAATAGCTTTATGGCTTGAGATGATTGTGATTGATTTTAATGGTTTGGTTGCTTGAATTCGCATAATAGGTTGGTTAGGAATATAAAAGCTAACAACCTTACGAAAACAATCAATTTTTTCATGATGAGTAGTTAACCAATCAATCCCTAGAATCACGTCAAATGCAAGTATTTTCAATGAAATAAGATCGACATGTAATGTGAGGGTACCGATTTGAACTAAAAAGACTTGTAAATAGTGGATGTAATAAAGGTTTCTCCCAATGGAGTTTCAACAGATAAGTCAAAGTCCAATTTCTTTGGAGTCAAATTTAAACGTTGAGCGCAAGTAGGAAAAATAAAAGAATGGATAGAAACGGTATCAAATAAGGAATAGACTTTGCTAGAGTTTATGATAAGCTTACCCGTGATGACCTCATTCGGGTTTCTTTCTTTCTAGGAAGTCACAACAAACGCTCTCCCTTGAACTACCGGCTTTGACTTTTCTGGGACGGCCTTTGGTGCCTCTATCCTAGCTGAACTTGTCCTCGGTGAATGACAAAATCGGGCTAGGTGAACTTCTCTTCCACAATTATAACATGCTTTGGACGGCATCGCGCAGTTTGGACTAATGTGTCCCTACCCTCCACATTTGAAGCATATAATAGGTGGTCGTTCTCCTTCCTTCACAACGGGTGTTGGTGCTGACGTCTTTCCATCATTGTTGAATCTTATCTTCTTGAAATGTCCATTCTTATTGTTTTGGCCCTGATTACCACCAAAGTGGTTACCATTTCGCATCTTTGATTCCTCCACGCTTGTTGTCACCGCTCGATGATCGCTTCCTCATTGGTATTATCATTTTGCCGCCTGCTCTCTTTTAGTTGGGTTGACTCATTATCACGTTCCAATAACTGAGCCCTATTAACAACATCTGAATACAAACACAGTTTATGAGAGATAAGATATTGACGTATCTCGGGTTTCAAACCTCTTAGAAACATTTGTGTCATTCTCTTCTCATTATCAACCAAATGGGACGCAAAATCGACAAATTTCGACAAACTTGGCTTTGTCTTCATGACACGGTTATGTTGTTTTGCTCCAGTTTAATGAACTCTACCTCTTTCATATGACGAATACTTTCGGGAAAGTACTTGTCGTTGAACAGTTCTTGAAACTTCTCCCAAGACATCTTCAGTGCGGCAGGTTGGGTACGCTTTACAGATTCCCACCAGTAATCTATCTTTGCCCACAACATGAAGGTGGCGAAGGGAACCTTTTGCTCCTTGGAGCAACCCAAGACATCAAATATCTTGTTGATTTATTTTATCCACGTCTTCACCTTAAGAGGGTTTGGCTCTCCAAAAAACTCCGGTGGTCCCATCTCCTTGAACTGTTTGGCGGTGACAGTCCTAGAGTTGCTAGTGTTTCCACCTGCATTTTGGACAGGAGCCACTCTCGCCTGATGTTGCATGAATTGCATGAATCCTCAAAACATTCCATCGTTCATCATTTGGTCAGTGTTGTTGTTTGCATGAGGATTGACGTCTTCCTGATGCACATTGTCCTGGTTATTGATCTGTGGAGACTCAACGGTCTCTTGTGCTCCATTGATGTTCTCATTATTCTCGGATGCCATTTTTAAATACTACCACAAAACAAGGGTTAATTAACATATCACATATTATCCTATACTACGTGAGCCAATTAAATACCAAATAAACTTAGGTAGGTCATACTAGCAAAGGAATTCCCCATCTCTCCCCTCCTAGTTCTTGTCTCACATCTTAGCCAGGGATCATATCCCCAGACTTTCCGTAGGGGACGCCGTGAGGAACGGTGGCAAGTTGATAGGTATCATTGTGAGGTGCTATCTAAGTCTTGGATGTGGGTCATAGTTGGTATCATAGCTTATGGATATGATCCTTGGCTGAGATGTGAGATAAGAACTAGGAGGGCAGATACGGGGAATTCCTTTACTAGTATGACCTACCTAAGTTTATTTGGTATTTAATTGGTCGGTCAGAGTTTAGGGATAATATGTGATATGTTAAATAACCCTTATTTGAAACTATGTTCTAGAATGATATTTGAAATACAAGAGATGAGAAATTAGAAAATCATGATAGAGCGAAATTAACCGGGAAGGTACAATCCGAAAAGAAAGCAAGGTATTCTCATCTCTTCGAATATCAGGTACGTACGTAAATTTTGAGGGTGAAATTCCATAAGGAGGGGAGATTGTGAGACCCCAGATTTTATGAATAAATATTTAATTTTCTCAAAATAATTTTTTAATATTATGGTGTGGATTTGATATAATGTTATAGTTGTGGGTTGTATTTATAAATTTTACAAAGTATGCAAGTTGTTATATATATTCTTTTTGTCGGGAAATATCCGTACGACGGAATAATCATTGGTGAACCCATTAACGGCGTATCTTGTCGTAGTTAAGAAAACGACAAAAATATTTTATGAAAATAACGGCGGAGGTTTTGGGTTAAAAGCATTGAACTACCCATTAGTAAAAGTATAATGTCTGGCGTTGTTGCATAGTAGCACACGGTATTGATTATTGACGCTTACGTGATAAGTCACTCAGTTATACTCCATTATTACTACAGTAATTGTTGCATCATATCTCTCATATTATTGATTGATTATTGTCACAGTATCATGTGCATAATATGTTATTTTATTAAATCAATAATTGAGACGACAAAGTTATTTATATTATTAAATTGCAATATTTACAATGTCTAGAAGTTCTGTCAAGGAGAGGTTTAGTCATCTAATTGCGCGCCAATAAGGAGAAATCCTTATCGGAAAGCCCCCTCTTTCCTGGGAACGACTTGGTTGATAAATATTGTGAGTTATGATATTAATGATGAATGTTATTAAAAATTGAATTTGTGTTCGGAGTTGAATTTGGATACGCGGACGTGATATTTGAGTCCAGAGCAATGAAATTTTTAAAAATAGACTATAAACACAAAATTTTTCGGGGTTGACTTTTTGGTCAAAAAGTCAACAGTTGACTTTTTGGGAAAAGTCAAACTTCAAAATTTCAAAATTTATATTGTTGATAAAAATAGTTTCATTGTGTTGGAATTATTAGTGTTAGTGAAAATTGATATTTATTTCGATAATAATTGATGTTTGGAGGTTATATTGACCCGATCGGAATTATGCTTAGGATAAATGAAACAATTGATTGCTATTAATTCACATGATTATAACTATTTGTTCACATGTGTGTACTATTGATTCACATTTTTGTACTATTAGGGAGTTGGTGCAAGATTGATAATATTTCCATGGTAAGTTAAAAATGGAGGTAAAGATGGAGGTACTTATCTTTGTAATTCGTATTTTCACATGTCTAGAACTATTGAGTCACATGATTTACTATTCATTCACATGATTTACTATTAGGGAGGTGGTGCAAGTTTGATAATACTTGTAGGACTAAATTAAAAAGGAAGAAAAAGAGGAAGGTATTATCTTTGTAATATTTCGAGCCCCAAAACGTGCAATTATCGAAACTATATTTTCTTATAAATAGAAGCTCATTCTTCTTCATTTCTCACCAATTCACAAAAGCTATAGAGCAATTATTATAGAGAGAAATTTTAGAGAGAATCTATAGAGAGAAAATCTATAGAGAGAAAGAAGAAGAAGAAAAGCTCGCTACCTCACTATTATTCCGATATCCAGCTTCTTACGAGGTAAGGGATATTATTTGTTGTACTAAATAAGGGGGTATTATTTCTTTCTTTCGTCTTCATGAAGAGAACTTCATTATTCCATTCTTTATTATTATGTTGGAATAACTTTGGTTATCTGATCTGCATACATGGTGAAATTCTTCATTATTCCATTCTTTATTATTACATTGGAAAATCATGTTTGTGTTTTCTGGCCGGGACTGGTTTCTCTTTATTATTACGATGGAACATCTATGCGTTTTCTGGGGACTGGTTAAAATCTTTATTATTCTGTTGGAACATCACATGCATGCTTTTACGTCGGACTGGTTCCGTCTTTTTTTATTCTGTTGGAACATCCTGCATGCATGCTTTGTCGGACTGGTTTTGTCTTTATTATTACATTGGAACATCACAATGTGTGATTTCGCAGGACTGGTTACATCTTTATTATTACATTGAAATATCCTGTTTGTTACGTTTCTGTGGACTGGTTTTGTCTTTATTATTACATTGGAATATCACATCTTTGCGTTTTACGTCCGGACTGGTTCGTCTTTATTATTACTGTTGGAATAACTTTTGCTCATGCGATCTACTAGTATCTTGGTGATTTCTTTTGTTATTCCATTCCTTATTATACTCGGTTGGTTAAAGTTTTGACTTATACTCCATGAAATTAGTGAAATATCCTTGATATTTAAACCGTCGATATCTTTTCATGGAAATATTCTTACGAGCATTCTTGAATTTTACTTTACAAAGTAGTATCCTGTTGACAATTTGGGCGTTATTAGTTCTGGATAAATTAATTAAATGTGAACTTGTTTTATTGAATTCTTATATCATTGTCATCATCCTCATATTTATATTTTTTTTGAAAGTCATCATCATGGCTTTTGTAGTGCATAGATGGACTTGGTATGATTATGACCGAGGATTATTCGGTATAAATCATGGCCACCGTAATGTTATAAATGATGTGATAAAAGTCCTCATTGGCGTAGTGCATTAATGGACCGATTGTTGGCATGATCATGACCATTGATGAATACACGAATGTCCTTGGCCCGTAGTGCATGGATAATTGTTGTTGTGATACTAAAGAATATCATTGGCCATAGTGCAGGGGTGATTCGATGATGTGGATTATTTATTAAGCTGAATCCCAGCGATAAAAGTGATGAAAAACCTTTTAAATCATAAAAGATAGTAGATTTTATTCTCTACTTGACTCTTTTAATGGATTGCTTGTTCATTGCAGTTAAACTTGATGTCATTGTATTTTATCGGTTTAACATTGTCAAAGACTAATGATAATTTATTCTCGCATTATCTTAGTCATAATATTTCTTCTTGGGCTAGTTGAGCTCACCCTTTCTTTCAGCTTTATTCTCTTGAAAATGAGAATATAGGCCGGGACGAGTCGGGGAAAGGAGTGACGGTCGATGATAATAGTAATAGTAGTCCTCACTATTCGATTAAATAGTGTGACAATAAATGTAATGAGGACTCCATTGAGTTTGTATCTTTCGCCTAGATGACAATATCGTATTATTAAAACTCTTAGATTATGTTTTGTCGTATTTTACACAGGTTGTATTATTAAGTTGTATTTGAATTTTGTACCATGTATTTGGCGACTCAAAATGGGTGATGAATACCTATTTTTGGGGGCGTCACAGTACTGTGACGCCCCCAAAATAGGTATAAATCACCTATCCTGAGTCGCCAAATACATGGTACAAAATACAAATACAATCTTTAATATACAACAAAAGAGCTGTGAGTTTTAATACAAATATTATCTTCTAGACAATATCCACTCTCAGAATAAGACAATATCCCCTAAAATAGGTATTCATCACCCATTTTGAGTCGCCAAATACATGGTACAAAATTCAAATACAACTTAATAATACAACTGTCGTGTAAAATACGACAAAACATAATCTAAGAGTTTTAATAATTATATTGTCATCTAGGCGGATACAAACTCAAAGGAGTCCTCATTACATTTATTGTCACACTATTTAATCGAAATAATGAGGACTACTAATGCTATCATCCGACCGTCACTCCTTTCCAGGCTCGTCCCAGCTATATTCTTATTTCCTGAAGAAAACAGTGAAAGCAAAAGGGTGAGCTCAACTAGCCCAGTAAGAAATATTATGACTAAGATAATGCAGAATAAATTATTATTAGTCTTCGACAATGTTAAACTGATAAAATATAATAGACATCAAGTTTAACTACAGCAGAACAAGCAATCCATTAAAAGAGTCAAGTAGAGAATAAAATCTACTATCTTTTATGATTTAAAAGGTTTTTCATCACTTTTATCACGGGACTCGACAATAAATAATCCACATCATCGAATCACCCCACTACTGACCAAGATATTCTTTAGTATCACGACCACAATTATCTATGCACTATGGGCCAAGGACATTCGTGTATTCATCAATGGTCATGATCATGCCAACAACTGTCCATCAATGCACTACGGGCCAATGAGGACTTTTATCACATCATTTATAACATTACGGTCATGATTATACCGAATAATCCCTGGTCATAATCATACCAAGTCCATCTATGCACTACAGGCCACATATGACTTTCAAAAAAATATAAACATGATGATGATGACAATGATATAAGAATTCAATAAAACAAGTTCACGAATTAATTTATCCAGGAACTAATAACGTCCAAATTGTCAACAGGATACTTCTTTGTAGAGTAAAATTCAAGAATGCTCAGAAAAATATTTCCATGAAAAGATACAGGATGAAGCGCAAATATCAAGGATATTCTACTAATTTCATGGAGTATAAAAGTCAAAACATTAACCAACTGAGTATAATAAGGAATGGAATAACAAAAGAAATCACCAAGCATCGGTGATCAAGCAGCAGGCGAAAGTTATTCCAATGTAATAATAAAAAGCAGAACCAGTCCAAGTAAAACGCATGCATAAGATATATTCAACGAGAATAATAAAGACGGAACTAGGTCCGGTGTAAAACGCACAGACATGATATTTCAACAGAATAATAAAGACGGAACCAGGTCCGAAGGCATAAAGCACAGACATGATGTTCCAACAGAATAATAAAGAATGGAATAACAGATGAATTTCACCATATATGCGGTACTTCGCATAACCAGGTTATTCCAACATAATAATAAAGAATGGAATAACAGAATTTCTCTTCATGAAGACGAAAGAAAGAAATAATACCCTTACCTTTGAAAGAAATCGGATGTAGGAGTAGTGAGGTGTGAGCTTCTCTTCTTCTACAGATTTTCTCTCTACAATTTCTCTCTATAATAATTGCTCTATAGCTTTAGTGAATTGGTAAGAATGAAGGAAGAATGAGCTTCTATTTATAGAAAAAATATAGTTTCAATAATTGCACGTTTGGGGCTCGAAAAATTATAAAGACAATACCTCCAACTTTTCCTTTATTTTTAATTTAGTCATGCAAGTATTATCAAACTTGCACCACCTCCCCCAATAGTAAATAATGTGATTCAATAGAAAATCATGTGAATCAATAGTTCTGACATGTGAAAATACGAATTACAAAGATATAGTACCTCCATCTATACCTCCATTTTAACTTAGTCATGCAAGTATTATCAATCTTGCACCAACTCCTCTAATAGTAACAAGAATGTGAAACAATAGTATACACATGTGAACAAATAGTTATAATCATGTGAAATAATAGCAATTAATTGCTCATTTATCTGGTAAAATACCCGATTGGTCAATATAACCTCCAGACATCAATTATTATCGAAATAAATGTCAATTTTCACTAACACAAATGATTCCAACACAATGAAACTATTTTTATCAAAAATATAAATTTTGAAATTTCGAAGTTTGACTTTTCCCAAAAAAGTCAACTATTGACTTTTTGACCAAATAGTAAAACCCGGAAAATTTTGTGTTTATAGTCTATTTTTACTAATTTCATCGTTCCGGACTCAAATATCACGTTCGCGTCTCCAAATTCAACTCTGAGCACAACTTCAATTTTAATAACATTCATCATTAATATTATAACTCACAATATTTATCAACCGTGTCGTTCCTGTGAAAGAGGGGCTTTTCAATATGGATTTCTCCTATCATGCCGAATTAGGTGACCAAACCTCTCCTTGACAGAACTTCTAGACATTGTAAATATTGAAATTTAATAATATGAATAACTTTGCCGTCTCAATTATTGATTTAATAAAATAACATATTATGCAGATGATACTGTGACAATAATCGAATCAATAATATGAGAGATATGATGCAACAATTACTGTAGCAATAATTGAGTATAACTGAGTGACTTCTCACGTAAGCATCAATAATCAATACCGTGTGCTACTATGCAACCACGCGTATTACTGTATTTTTACTACCGAGTAGTTCAACAATATTAACGGTAAAACTTCCGTCGTTATTTTCATAAATATATTTTTGTCGTTTTCTCAATCCGACAATAATTCTGTTGTGGGGTCCACCAATGATTGTGCCGTTGTACGAATATTCCCTACTAAAACGAATATTTTCTGACCAATCGAATATAATATATCAACTTGCATAGTTTGCAGAATTTATAAATACTACCCACAACTATAACATTATAACAATTTCATTCCATAATATTCAAAAATGATAATTATAGAAAAATCATCTTTATTCATAAAAGTTGGGGTCTTACAACCTCCCTTCTTATGAAATTTTGCCCTCGAAATTAGGGTGCGTTACTGTATGTCGAATAGGTGAGGATATCTTGACTTCATCTCGATTCTAACTCCCAAGTCATTTCTTCCACGTCGTGGTTTCTCCACAAAACTTTGACTTGAGGTATAACCTTGGAGCGTAGAATATGATCCTTCTTATCCAAGATTTTAACAGGTAACTCTTCATACGTTAAATCTTCCTCTATCATGTTCAGTTCTAATTCAATAATGTGGTTCGGGTCTTCCACATATTTACGTAACATGGATATGTAAAAAACGTTATGAATATGAGACATACTTGGCGGTAAAGCGAGTCTATACGCCACAGTTCCTACTCGATCGAGGATTAAAAATGGGCCAATGAATCAAGGATTGAGCTTTCCTCTCTTTCCAAATCTCGTAACTCCTTTCCATGGAGCAACACGTAACAACACATGATCTCCAATATCGAATTCCACGTCCTTTCGATGAAGATCAACATAACTCTTTTGTCGATCTTGTGAGGTTCTAATACGTTGTCGGATTGTTTGAATCTTTTTCGTAGTCATACGTACCAAATCCGGTCCCAACAACATTGCTTCACCCACCTCATCCCAACATACTGGAGAACGACACTTTCTTCTATACAACGCCTCGAATGGAGCCATGCACTTGCTTTTGATACTAATCGCGACCCCCAAAATAACGACATCACTATCCCGAGTCGCCAAATACATGGTATGTAATACAAATACAATATTTAATATACAACAAAAGAGCTATGAGTTTTAATACAAATATTGTCTTCTGACAATATCCACTCTCGAATAAGTCCTCATTACATTTATTGTCATACTATTTAACAGAATAGTGAGGACTACTAATGCTATCCTCTGGACCGTCACTCCGTTCCCCAACTAGTCCCCGCTACGTTCACATTTCCTGAAGAGAACAATGAAAGAAAAAGGGTGAGCTCAACTAGCCCAGTAAGAAATATTATGACTAAGATAATACAGAATAAATTATCATTAGTCTTCGACAATGTTAAACTGATAAAATACAATAGACATCAAGTTTAACTGTAGCAGAACAAGAAATCTATTAAAAGAGTCAAGTAGAGAATAAAATCTACTATCTTTTATGATTTAAAAGGTTTTTCATCACTTTTATCGCTGGGACTCAGCTTAATAAATAATCTACATCATCGAATCACCCCTGCACTACGGCCAAGGATATTCTTTAGTATCACGACCACAATTATCCATGCACTACGGGCCAAGGACATTCGTGTATTCATCAATGGTCATGATCATGCCAACAACTGTCCATCAATGTACTACGGGCCAATGAAGACTTTTATCACATCATTTATAACATTACGGTCATGATTATACCGAATAATCCCTGGTCATAATCATACCAAGTCCATCTATGCACTACAGGCCACAGATGACTTTCAAAAAAATATAAACATGAGGATGATGACAATGATATAAGAATTCAATAAAACAAATTCACGAATTAATTTATCCAGGAACTAATAACGTCCAAATTGTCAACGGGATACTTCTTTGTAGAGTAAAATTCAAGAATGCTCGGAAGAATATTTTCATGAAAAGATCTTTGGATGAAGCGCCAAATATCAAGGATATTCTACTAATTTCATGGAGTATAGAAGTCAAAACTTTAACCAACCCGAGTATAATAAGGAATGGAATAAAAAAGAAATCACCAAGCATGCGGTAGATCACTTTGACAGGCGAGTTATTCCAATAGAATAATAAAAACGCTTGACCAGTCCAAAGTAAAATGCATGCACGACGGGATATTCCAATGAATAATAAAAAGATTTTAACCAGTCCCATAAAACGCATGCATGCGACGAGATTCCAACGAGAATAATAAAAGGCGGAACTAGGTCCCATGCGTAAAGCCTGATCGGATGTTCCAATGAATAATAAAGATTTAAACCAGTCCTAAGTAAAAGCTGCAGACAAGATGTTCCAACAGAATAATAAAGAATGGAATAATAGAAGAATTTCACCATGTATGCGGTACTTTGCATAACCAGGTTATTCCAACATAATAATAAAGAATGGAATATCAGAAGTTCTCTTCATGAAGACGAAAGAAAGAAATAATACCCCTTACATTTGAAAGAAACTGGATATAGGAGTAGTGAGGTAGCAGGCTTCTCTTCTTCTATAGATTTTCTCTCTACAATTTCTCTCTATAATAATTTCTCCATAGCTTTAGTGAATTGGTGAGAAATAAAGGAAGAATGAGCTTCTATTTATAGAAAAATATAGTTTCAATAATTGCACGTTTTGGGGCTCAAAAAATTATAGTAAAATACCTCTAACTTTTTCTTTATTTTTAATTTAGTCATGCAAGTATTATCAAACTTGCACCACCTCCCCTAATAGTAAATAATGTGAATCAATAGTTTTAGACATGTGAAAATACGAATTACATTATAGTACCTCCATCTATACCTCTATTTTTAACTTAGTTATGCAAGTATTATCAATCTTGCACCAACTCCCCTAATAGTAACAAGAATGTGAAACAATAGTATACACATGTGAACAAATAGTTATAATCATGTGAAATAATAGCAATCAATTACTCATTTATCCGGTTAAATACCCGATTGGTCAATATAACCTCCAGACATCAATTATTATCGAAATAAATGTCGATTTTCACTAACACAAATAATTCCAACACAATGAAAATATTTTTATCAAAAATATAAAGTTTGAAATTTTGAAGTTTGATTTTTTCCAAAAAAGTCAACTGTTGACTTTTTGACCAAATAGTAAAACCCGGAAAATTTTGTGTTTATAGTTTATTTTTACTAATTTCATCGTTCCGGACTCAAATATCACGTTCGCGTCTCCAAATTCAACTTCGAGCACAACTTCAATTTTAATAATATTCATCATTAATATTATAACTCACAATATTTATCAACCAGGTCGTTCCCAGGAAAGAGGGGGCTTTCCAATAAGGATTTCTCCCTATTGGCGCGCAATTAGGTGACCAAACCTCTCCTTGACAGAACTTCTAGGCATTGTAATTATTGCAATTTAATAATATGAATAACTTTGCCGTCACAATTATTGATTTAATAAAATAACATATTATGCAGATGATCTTTGTGACAATAATCGAATCAATAATATGAGAGATATGATGCATTAATTATCGTAGTAATAATTGAGTATAACCGAGTGACTTCTCACGTAAGCATCAATAATCAATACCGGTAATGCTACTTTGCAACCACACGTATTCTTCGTACTTTTACTACCGGTAGTTCAACAAGATTAACGGTAAAACTTCGTAGTTATTTTTATAAATATATTTTTGTCGTTTTCTCAATCCTATAATAATTCAAATTGTAGGGTCCACAAATGATTGCGACGTTGTACGAATATTCCCTGCTAAAATGAATATTCTCCGACCAATCGAATATAATATAACAACTTGCATACTTTGCAGAATTTATAAATACTACCCACAACTATAACATTAAAACAAATTCATTTCATAATATTCAAAAATGATAATTATAGAAAAATCATCTTTATTCATAAAATTTGAGGTCTTACATTAGTCATAATATTCTTTACTGGGCTAGTTGAGCTCACCCTTTTCCTTTTTGTTCCATTTTTCTTCTCAGGAGGCGAGAATATAGCAGGAACTAGTCGGGGTGTGGAGTGATGTTTTAAGATAGTTGTTTTAGTAGTCCTCACTATTTTGTAAAATAGTGCATCAATAATTATAATGAGGACTTATTTGAGTGTGGATATTGTCTAGAAGACAATATTTGTATTTAAACTCACAATATGTGTTGTCATATTTTGCATGATAAGTGTATTAATAAAGTTGTAGTTGTTTTTGTACCATGTATTTGGCGACTCAGAATAGGTTGGGTGGATTGGACCTATTTTGGGGGCGTCATAGTTGGTATCAGAGCTTAGGGATATGGTCTCTGGCGGAGATCGGGGAATAGAACTAGGAGGGGAGAGATGAGTAAATCATTCGCTAGTGTGTCCTACCTAAGCTTATTTGTTGGTCGGTCATAATATAGGGATATTATGTGATATGTTAATTTGTTTAATTAACCCTTGTTTTATTGCAGTTTTTAAGAATGGCAACTAAGAACGTTAACAATGGAGTGAATGAGACTGTGGAAACACCTTTAGTCACTAATCAGGAGAACGTGCAACAGGAAGGCAATATTCCTCCTGTAAACAATACTATGGAGCAAACGATGAATGATGGAATGTTTAGAAGCTTTTTGCAGTTCATGCAAAATTAGATGAAGGAGACTCGTGTACAAAATACGGGTGGAAATGATAGCAACGCGCGGTTTTTCATAGCCAAACAGTTCAAGGAGTTGGGACCACCAAAATTCTTTGGAAAGCCGGATCCGATTAAGGCAAAAATGTGGGTTAAGTAAATTACCAAGATATTGATGTCTTGGGATGCACGGAGGAACAGAAGGTTCCATTCGCCACCTTTATGTTCCGTGGTGAGGCAAATTACTGGTGGAAATCTGTGAAGCGTACACTGCCAGCCGCACTCAATATATCTTAGAAAACGTTTCAAAAACTGTTCAATGATAAAGTACTTTCCTGAAAGTATTCGTCACATGAAGGAGGTAGAGTTCATCAAGCTAGAGCAAAACAATAAGAACGTGTCACAGTACGAAGCTAAGTTTGCCGAGTTGTCCCGATTTGAATCCTATTTGATTGATAATGAGAAGAGAATGATGCGAATGTTTCTATGAGGTTTAAAACCTGAAATACGTTAATACCTCATTTCTCACAAACTTTGTTTATATTTTGATGTTGTGAATAGGGCTCAGTTATTAGAGCGCGATAATGAGTCAGCTCAGCCGAAGAATAACGACCAATAACTCGATGATAATCGTACCGGTGGCAACGATCATCGAAACAATAATAACCATCATGGAGGAAATTGTCATGCCAGAAATAGCAACCACTTCGGTGGTAATCATGGCCAAGATAATAGAAGAAATAATTCAAGTGGAAATTTTAAGAAGAGAAGATTTAACGATGACGGAAGGCGTCAATGACCTAACACCAAAGAACAAATTCTAGGGAGGAGAACGACCACCGGTTAGATCTTACTGATCACGGAGAGAGGGACATATAAGTCCAAACTGTTCACAACCTTCCAATGTATGTTTTAGTTGTGGAAAAGATGATCACATAGCTCGATTATGTCCTTTAGCGAAATCAAGTCCAGCTGGGACAGTGGCACCAAAGGCGGATGCGGAAAAAACAAAGTCGGCGGTTTCTAGAAGAGCGTTTGTCGTGACTGCCCAAAACGCGAGGAACCGAAATCGAGCGAAGGTATCACGGGTTAGTTAATTATAAATTCTTGCAAAATCTATACCTTATTAGATACCGGTTCTACCCATTCTTTTATCTCTCCTACTTGTGATCAACGTTTAAACTTGACTGCAGAGAAATTAGACTTAAACTTATCTGTGGAGACTCTGTTAGGAGAAACTTTCGTTACATCCACTGTTTATAAATCTTGCTTAATCCAAGTTGGCACAATCACATTACCTGTTGATCTTATCTCTTTAAAGATACTTGCATTTGATGTGATTTTAGGAATTGATTGGTTAACCACTCATCATACTAAAATTGATCATTTTCGTAAGGTTGTTAGTTTTCATATTCCTAACCAACCTGTTATGCGAATTCAAGCAACCAAACCATTGAAGTCAAACACTTTCATATCAAGCCATAAAGCCATTCGTTTATTGAAAAAATGGATGTCAAGCTTTCTTAGCCCATTTCATGGATTTAAACAAAAATACGTCTGATTTGAATGATATATCTGTTGTTAGTGAATTTCCTGACGTATTTCCTAAAGAATTTCCTGGCTTACCCCCAGAGCGTGATATTGAATTTTGTATCGACTTTGAACCCGGTACAAAACCCATTTCTAAAATCTCATATCAAATGGCTCCTATTGAACTTCAGGAGTTAAAAACCCAACTATAGAAGTTGGTACCCGAGCCTCTATCTAGTGACTTCCTTTGTGGAATGCACCAAAGCCAGACTCTCCGTAGGGGACGCTATATTTGTGTGGTTGTAAAAAGATAGGTGTCATTGTGACGTGCTATCCAAAATTGGGATATGAGTCACAGTTGAGAGCAACCTAAGTCAGTAATCGAAATATCTAGCTTTCTAGGCTTAACTGGTTATTATCGGAGATTCGTGTAAGAATTTTCTCGAATCTTTACTCCATTAACGCAATTGACCCGGAAAGATACAAAATTCATATGGAACTAGGAATGCGAGAAGATTTTCCAAGAGCTCAAGAGACGACTCATTTCGGCACCTGTTCTAACCATACAATCCTGGAAAAGCAAATGTGGTAGCTGACGCATTGAGTAGAAGATCGTACACGAGTACGAGTTCGATATTATTGAACATAAAGACCTATTTTGTATAATTACAAATGATAGAGATAGAGTTAAAGACTCTAGGGACCTACGTGATGATATACGAGTAGAATCGACTTTAATCGATAACGTTAAAGCAGCTCAAGCTACAAACCTGGAGCTGATGAATATGAAGAAGAAGATGCAAGAAGTCGTTATTCCAAAAAAATGAGAATCGGTGATGTGAGGAAAGCTCAAACCTTCGATTTATTAGTCCATTTGAAATCCTCGATCAAATAGGAAATGTGGCCTATAGACTAGCCTTAACGCTAAGTATATCGCGTGTTCATAACGTTTTTCACGTATCAATGCTACGTAAATATGTGAAAGACCCGAACCACATTATTGCATTAGAACCAGACGAAATAGCCAGAGATTTAACGTACGAGGAGGTACTTGTCAAGATCTTGGATAGGAAAGAGCATGTCCTACACACAAAGATTATACCACAAGTTAAGGTTTTGTGGAGGAACCATGCTATCAAGAAATGACACAGGAGTTGGAATCGAGAAATGAAAGCGAGGTATCCTCACCTTTTTGAAACATCAGGTACGTACGTCAATTTCGAGGACGAAATTTCATAAGGAGGGGAGGTTGTAAGACCCTAACTTATTTTAAATAAAATTGAATTTCCTCTATTCATTATCTTGAAATAATGAGTTAATTTGATATAATATTTTGGTTATGGGTGAAATGTTTAAATTTTTCAAAATAAGCAAGTGGTTATAAAATATTCATTGTTGTCGGGGAATATTCGTTTGGTCGTGGAATATTCTTGTTGTAGGGGAATATTCGTACGACGGCGTAGCCATTTTGGGCCCCATGTCAGAATAATTTTTGGATGAAGAAAATGATAAGTTTGAGTTTTTATAAATAACGACGTAATTATTACATTATTAACACTTTGTTGAATTACACGGTGGTTAAAATACGATGTCTGGCGTGGTTCTTGCAAGATGGCACCAGATTGTATTACACATTATTTTTGAATTATTGATTCTTACGTAAGAAAGGCACTTTACTCAATAATTGTTATAGTAATTCTTTATTCAATATTTTATTTTATTGGTTCAATAATTGCTGCGTTGATATTTTATATTATTGTTGTTTCATAATTGTCACGCAAGACGATATTTCCCATTATCGGATCAATAATTCATATTATTTGAATAATATTATTAGATAACATTATTGGCAATGTCTAGAAAGTTACATCGAGGAGAGGTTTGGTCACCTAATTGTGCGCCAGTAAGGAGAAATCCTTATCGGAAAGCCCCCTCTTTCCTGGGAACGGCCTGATTGTCATTATTGTAATTCTGTAATATTATTTGTGAATAATTATTTATTGATTTATATGATAGGGAAATATTTATTTGATGTGGATATAAATGATGGATTTATTTATTTTATGTGGTTATAAATGAAGGAAACTGGTCCGAATTGAAGGACTCATAATCCGAAAAATTAGTGTTCTTGAGATATATTGCGTGAGTTATAATTTTTAATCCGACCGTTGGATCGTTGTGATTTTGGGATATGTTATACATATATAAATTAAGTATATGTCCACAAATTTTGAACCGTTAAAAATGAACGTATGATTTGTTATGAATTTTAAGAGGTGACTGATTCAGAAATTGTTGAAGTTTTTGAATTTATCATTTTGGTGAAAAATTCTAGAATGAGTGGGCCCCACCTATGGTTGGTGAAGAAATGTGCTGAAATTTTATTTCAAATGTGGTGGGTGGGAATAGTAGCAGGTAAAGCCATCAGGTTACAGGTCAAGTCTGCTTTGGCGTTCTAACATTTTCTATAAATAGAGTCTTTAAGTTAGAATTGAAAATCACATCAAAAATAAGTTTTTTTTCTCTCTCTCTCTCTATATATATATATATATATTATCGAGTATATTTTTTGAGTAATTAGATACTTTGAGAGTTCTTATTCAAAGTCTGAGTTTACGATATTCCTCGATTAAATCTTGTTATTTTGAGGTAAGGGCTTCTTAAATGATATTATTTTCTTCAATATCATTATGCCGAAATATTGATATGAGTTTGATTGTGGAATTTCTACCTTTTTATGTCGGGGTTACTATTCACGTATACGGCACTATTCACGAATACGATACTATTCACCGAAAAATGAAATTTTCTCTTTTTCGTCACAGATGTCTATTATGGTTACTATCTTTGATTGTGTCCATGTTTTGATCTTCATTCCTGAATTTTACTCCATTATTGTTTATTATGGAATATTTTTGAACTTGGATTATCTAAAGTACGATCCTTATTCTTTGTTCTTTTATTTCACTGGATTCGTTCTCTTAAATGTTTTTCATCATCCTTAGTCCTTAATGATGATACTTGATGAATATCTTTGGCCTGTAGTGCAAAGATGAATGATTACCTGATGAATATCTTTGGCCTGTAATGCAAAGATGAATGATTACCTGATGAATTTATTTGGCCCGTAGTACAAAGATGAACATGTGTTGAGATTAACATGACCAACTGGTGATACAAATGAATATCTTTGGCCCGTAGTGCAAAGATGAATACTTGATTCAAGATGTATATTGATTGTTGTTACAGGAATAAAATATTGATGATGGACTTTTAAATCTTAGAAGATAGTAGAACTCATTCTCTACTTGACTTTTCTAATGGATTGCTGTTTCCGCTGCAGAATATTGATCTAAAACTTGTTGTCTATTATATTCTATTAGATTTTTCCCTGTTGAAGACTAAGGATAATTTGTTGTATATTATCTTAGTCATAATATTCTTTACTGGGCTAGTTGAGCTCACCCTTTTCCTTTTTTGTTCCATTTTTCTTCTTAGGAGGCGAGAATATAGAAGGAACTAGTCGGGGTATGGAGTGATGTTTCAAGATAGTTGTTTTAGTAGTCCTCACTATTTTGTAAAATAGTGTATCAATAATTGTAATGAGGACTTATTTGAGTGTGGATATTGTTTAGAAGACAATATTTGTATTTAAACTCACAGTATGTGTTGTCGTATTTTGCACAAAATTGTATTAATAAAGTTGTAGTTGTTTATGTACCATGTATTTGGCGACTCAGAATAGGTTGGGTGGATTGGACCTATTTTGGGGGCGTCACAGTGTGGACATATTTTGGGGGCATCACAATATAGATTATTTTTCACACCTTAGTTAATCAAATTACATTATTTAAATTCGATTAAATTAAAGCAAATACTACTTATTAAATCAAATTATCACACAACTAAAATTCTTATTTATTGATTATAACAAATCATTAAATCTTTAAATTATTAAATTAATTAGAACAACATTATAATTATTTAAAAACTCATTTAATTTAATTATCCCAATTAAATTCATATTTCGAACTATAAAATTATTTCACATTAATTTAATTAATGTGACACATTTAATTAAATTAATCTATAATAATTTCATCCAATATTTATTTAACTCAATAAATAAATCAACACAAATATTTATTTAATTCAATAAATATTTAAAAATCAAATATAAAAGTCTCGTTCGTTACATCGTAAGGCTAAGTAAGGATCGTCGAGTCTGCACTGCAATCATACAACAAATTGTTAACTGCAGATTGATTCTTAGAGCACATCAACTTTCATAGAGCAATTCCTAGAGCAAGAGTAATCGTAGAGTATGTTTTACTAGACACTCTACAACCAACAATGAAGTCTACGATCAGCATTGGAGTCTACGATCAAGCAATTCATAGAGCATGTCAGGTTTAACATTAGACTGACATTAAGAAGACTTGCAGAGTAAGGATTTCAAGAAGTTGTCGATGATCCTAAAATTTGAAATGAATATCAGATAACATTGTGTCTAGCGGCTAAGTTTGGCGATATGATAAGCACTTAAGTAGTTGGTGGTGCAACAGTCTGATGTGATATCTCAAAGCCAAAAGTAGTCGACACAGTAACTTCTGATAGTCAACATCATATATGTTCTAGGATCAAAGTATTTAATAAAGGAGCGTCAACCTTCCAATCAGAATATTTAAAGAAAACCTATTAAAGAGTACGAGGATTCAAATCAAAATACGAATCATCAAGTACAAAGTTGAAACTCTACAAAAGTCAAAAGAGCCTTACCTTACGAAATAAGAACCATCTTTTTTGCTACTAAGTCTTAAGAAACTGAGCTCAATAAAAGTTCTAGAATTTATAACGCTCATCAACTATGGACTAGTCGAATCAATAAGGGTTCGCTAGTCTTACAAGGTTCAACAATAATTGATATTCAATTTGAATAATAAAATTCAAGATGTATACAATCGAATAAGTATTGTATAACAGGAATCGTGTTTTTAAAGAATGATAACATCTAATATGAAATCTTGACTTGAACAATAATAAACAAGATAGAATAAGGAACCTGCTTTATGTAAAGAAACAAGGTTTAGGAACTTGACTCGTGTGTAGGCTAAACGATTACTACTTCCGTTCACCACAAGTCCTACACACATACTGTTAGGTTTTGTGAAAATCAAAGTAGCAATCAAATTGCAAAATTTAGCGGAAGCGAAATAAAATCAGATTTTAAAATTTTTCACAAACCAATTACGGATCATCCTTTATGCATATTATTAATTAAACGAAGAATAAGAAATTATGAAATCATACCCTTGTAGAAACGAGCTTCCTCAGTGCGAGTTCACCTCCTACTTCTCTGCGATCTCCTTGAATCTCCCAGGTATATTCTTTCCTTTGATCAATGTAAGCCACCCAAGTGTATGGCCTCTATAGGTGATCCACCAAAGAAGAATAATTATCAAGAAGAAGGGTGTTGGCTCAAACCCTAGTTTTTCCTATCTCTGTATAGAAAAAAGGCGTCTTCTCCAACTCTAGGAATTACGTTATATTAGATATCTAATATAAGACTCTCTTATAAAGATATCATGTAACCTATTTTAATTAAAAAAAGGTATTATTTATTTAATTAAACTCTTTTAATTAAATAGGCTCCCTAATCTATTAGGGGTAATTAATTAAACTCCTTTAACTAATTTTCTTTCTAATCCAATTAGGAATAAATGAGAGTACTAATATTAAATTAATTCCAAAACCTTTTAGAAATTAAAATAATAATAATTATAATAATATTAATAAGACTCCTCTTATTAATTTATATTTAATATTTCTAAAATATTAAATAATAAATATTAAGCTATTTAATTTATTCTATCACCATAGATTAAATTAAATATACTTAACATATTATTACAATTATGCCATTAACTTCTTAAATAATTATTCTTCCTTTTATGGTGTGACCCTTTAGGTTCTCCATATTAAACCTAGTTGTGAATAAATCAATTAGAACAATTCTAATCTCTTTTAAATAAATAAATTAAACAAATAATTTATTTAAATAAATAATATTTATTCTACAATAGGGATATAGCCTCCCTAGCGATCAACGACTTTCCGGATAATATAGATTTCAACATTAATCATAAAAGAACCTTTGAGTAAATAGTTACTGTCTAATTCAATCCTTCCACCATACAATGTCCCAATTAAATATAAGACATGGAATTATTGTCAAGTCTTATTTTATTTAATTATATGTATTTCGATTC
This sequence comes from Panax quinquefolius, assembly GCA_020205615.1. Classification (NCBI taxonomy): domain Eukaryota; kingdom Viridiplantae; phylum Streptophyta; class Magnoliopsida; order Apiales; family Araliaceae; genus Panax; species Panax quinquefolius. The sequence continues at coordinate 169,340,488 of CM035152.1, forward strand.
CTAAATGAACAACTCCTAATGAATGCAAATTAGAAACTACTTTCTAATTTCATTCCACCTCGCCAAGGATTCTGGGGTTGTCATTTATCGAATCACATAGACATTTCTCCTTTTACTTAAAGTGGTAGATTCTTTATTGATCATTCATTATCTTCATATATAACTTATTACACCCAAGCATACCCTTTGATATACTCTAAGAGTCTTAAGGAATAAGTCAAAGTGTAATTCATTATATATAAGATACTATGATGATCTCAAGTCTAAGGATCATTTGTCTTACTATCACTACTGAGAATTCCTATTGACAGGTAAGTAAAACTCCATTAGGTATTCCTTAGCGAGTCACGCTTCGATGAACTTATTCTCTAATAAGCACCTACATACTTGCTTTAGTGTCTCCACACAAATGATCATGAGATCAATCATCCTCATCCAATGATGAGCAGAACGACGTATGTACTAATCTATCCCATTCACTAATCCCCAATTTAGTAATCCAATGATTGGGAACTATTTTAGTTTTAAGCTTTCTAAGAATTTAGATCTCATTAGAATGATCATCATCATTATTCTAAAAGCGTTGCTTAAAACTATGGGTTTATCACATATTATTAAAACAACACCATGTAGATAATAAATGCCTTTAATAAATAATTCTTTTATTAATAAATAAATAAGATTGATTACACAAGATATATGCTTTATCATCATACATGATTGGCTTGTATGCATAATACTTTCACATACCATATGTATTCACGAAATTCATTAGTTACATTTTCACTTAATTATTTAATGTAAACTTCACTTTATTTAACAAATCATTACCTTCAAATTTAATTACTTAATTAAATTAGAATATTTTCATTCCTTTACTATTATTACACTTTCGAATAAATTATTTCATAATAATTTTCATCGAATATTTATTTTATTCCATAAATATTTCAACTAAAATATTTATTTTATTTTATAAATATTTTTATAATAATTTTCATCGAATATTTATTTTACTCCATCAATATCTCAATTAAAATATTTATTTTATTTTATAAATATTTTAATAATAATTTCATTGAATATTTATTTTACTCTATAAATATTTCAACTAAAATATTTATTTTATTTTATAAATATTTTAATAATAATTTCCATCGAATATTTTATTTTATTCCATAAATATTTTAGCTAAAATATTTATTTTATTTTATAAATATTTTAATAATAATTTTCATCGAATATTTATTTTACTCCATCAATATCTCAATTAAAATATTCATTTTATTTTATAAATATTTTAATAATAATTTCCATCGAATATTTATTTTATTCAATAAATATCTCAATTAAAATATTTATTTTATTTTATAAATATTTTAATTAATTATTGTTATTTAATTTTTTATTTTTTTATTTATTTTTTAAAATTTTTTTTTTGCCCGTCGGGGCGGGGTAATTTAGTTTGGTAAGACCCGTCGGGAGCGGGGTTGCTTAGACTCAGTTTCTGCAGTTTTTGTAGTACACGACCAAATTAGGCCAAAAAAATCTCTCCCACTTTCAACTATACGTTTTGTAAAAAACATATAACAGAGTCATAACTTCCAATTTCCTTGTCCATACATTAATTTAAGCATACCTATATACTATAATTCATATATGATCATTATCCAACCTTTCTAACACGATTTTAACAAGTTAAAACACATAATTTATAGAATCAAAACATGTAATTTTACTGTTCTTGATGTTCTTGAAAGTTTTGAACACAAAACATGAAAATTAACACTAAGAGTTCGTTATAACAACAAATATGTCCATTCGAAGTTTGTTTTCTTTGTTTTAACATGCATAATTATATACAAGCATAAAATTTATGAGATAATATATGATTGACGTATTAATTTTGCGTGTAAGGGCCATACGGTCATATTTCTATACTCTGTAGTTTTGAAGCAACAATATACGACATACTTTTATGAAACTGATGTTATGGAACCATACAATATATAGCAAAATATGTTATAACAACATCTTGTCACATATATAAACACATAATTATTACTGTTTTTCAATTACAGAGACTTGAAAGCCATTTTTATAAAAATATAATCAACGTGAATTTAAACTTGGGTTGAAGAGATTACCCAGAGTGTAGAGTGTAGAGAAACCTTTCTCAGATGCTTCTTCAATCACCCACTCACAATTTCCCTCAACAAATTCTCAATTTCTCTTTGTGATTTTCTTTGCTAGACTTAGAAAAAAGAAAGAAAAAGAAGACGTATAAAATTTATAAAAACTGAGCGCAGTTGTGGTGGTCAGTTAACCCGTCATGGGTTAACTGCTCCCAACCTCCACAAAGGCCTTGTTTGGCTGACTTACTAAAAGACTTTTCCATTTAATTTAATTAATCCTTTATAGTATAGTTTAATAATGTCACACCCAATTACACAATAAATCAAATATCTTATTTAATTTAATTTAAATAAAATATAATAATTTCTCATTAATTCACATAGTTACATAATTAATTTTCTCATTTATTAATTATGTCAAATTATTGATTCTCTAATTAATTATTACATTAATAACATTATGCTTATTAAATATTTCATTTAATTCAATAAGCTCACATAAATACATAATTTGAGTAATAAAAATTTCTCCACATTAATTTAATAAATATAACACATATAATTAAATTAATCTACCATAATTTCATCAATTAATTATTTAATCTAATAATTAAATCATCGAAAAATATTTATTTAATCCAATAAATATTAAAATTAAATTACAAAATCTCGTTTGTCACATCTTTCCCCCCTTAAAAAGGATTTTGTCCTCAGAATCACGACTCAATTAATTCGACCCGTTACATTCTCCCCACCCCCCCCCCACCCCCCTTTACAAAGATTCTGTCCCCAGAATCGCTTACACATAATTTAAGTAAATAAATGAGGATAATTCTTCATCACATTCTCTTCGAGTTCCCACGTAGCTTCTTCAGCGTTGTGGTTCTTCCAAATTACCTTAACAGAAGGTATTACTTTATTTCTTAAAACTTGCTCTTTCATGTCGACAATCTGAACTGGAATTTCTTCGTAAGATAAATCTTTTTCGAAATATAGGGGTTCATATTCAATCACGTGCTTGTAATCGGGTTTGTAGGGTTGTAGAACTGAAACATGGAAGACATTGTGGACATTCTGGAGTGCTGGAGGTAAAGTTACCTCATACGCAACTTCTCCGATCCTTCGCAGTACGTCAAAGGGTCCAATGAATCTTGGGCTTAATTTCCCTTTCTTTCTGAACCTGATCTTTCCCTTCCAGGGAGAGACCTTTAAGAACACATAACTACCCGATTCAAACTCAACATTTTTATGGTGTGAATCGGCATATTTCTTCTGCCTATCTTGTGCTGCTATCAGTCTTGTTCGGATCACTTTGACTATTTCTGCTGTCTACTGAACCAATTTCGGGCCTAGTAATTGTCTTTCACCAACTTCATCCCAGAGTAGCGGAGTTCTGCACTTTCTGCCGTATAACGCTTCATAAGGAGACATGCCAATACTAGCGTGGTAACTGTTATTGTAGCCGAACTCTACGAGTGGTAGATGATCATCCCAATTTCCTTTAAAGTCCATTATGCAAGCTCTTAACATGTCTTCTAATGTCTGAATTGTTCTTTCACTCTGTCCATCTGTCTGAGGGTGATATGCCATACTCATTCACAACTGTGTACCCATGCATTCCTGTAGACATTTTCAGAAGTTCGATGTAAAGCGCGGATCCCTATCGGAAACAATTGACACCGAAACTCCGTGCCTCAAAATAATCTCTTTCACATATAACCTTGTCAACTGATCTAAATTGAATCTGATTTTGATCGAAAGAAAGTGTGCGGATTTTGTTAATCGGTCAACAATAACCCATACTGCGTCGTAGCCTTTCTGAGTTGTCGGTGGGCCAACCACGAAATCCATCATAATATGTTCCCATTTCCATTCTAGAATTTCTAAAGGTTGTAGTAACCCACTCGGCCTCTGATGTTCTGCTTTTACTTTCTGACATGTCAGACACTTGGCAACACACTCTACAACCTCTCGTTTCAAATTCGGCCACCAGAAGTGTTGTCGAAGATCTTGGTACATCTTAGTACTAGCAAGGTGAATCGAATATCGTGAGTTATGAGCCTCATTCAAAATATCTTCCTTAATCTCTGGCATTAGCGGTACCCAAATTCTGCTCTCAAATCTTAGTAGTCCCTCACTTTATTTTGAATCTCGGTTCGGTCCTTCAGGATATTTTCTTTTCACTTTTCATATTCTTCATCACGAAGTTGAGCTTCCTTAATTTTATCGAGTAAAGTTGTACTAACTTGTATTTGGAATGACTTTCTCATCTATCTCCATAGGATACCTCACTTCCAATTCCAAATTTTTCCATTCTTTGAAATTAGCTCCTCCCGACGATCGACATCATCAATTTCTCCCTTACCCTTCCTACTTAAGGCATCCAGTAACCACATTTTCTTTACGGATGGTATAAAATCTCGCAATCATAGTCCTTAATTAACTCCAACCACCTTCTCAAGCGCGTATTCGGATCCTTCATGTAAAAATATATTTGAGACTCTTGTGGTGCATATATATTTCACACTTCTCCCCATAAAGATAGTGTCTCCAGATCTTCAAAGCGAATACCACCATGGCTAATTCTAAGTCATGGGTCGGATACCCTTTCTCATAGTCCTTCAATTGTCGTGACGCATACGCAATGACCCTTCCGTTTTGCATAAGCACACAACCTAGTCCTTTATGTGATGCATCACTGTATACCACAAAATTTCCTGTATCATCCGGAAGAGATAACACAGGTGCCAAACTCAACCTCTTCTTAAGTTCTTGGAAAATTTCCTCCACTTCTCCCATCAAAAGAATTTCACCGATTTCCTAGTCAAATTAAATCGGCGAGTCGCGATCTTGGAAAAGTCTTGAATGAATCTTCTATAATAACTTTGTCGAATTCGAGAAAACTTCTTACTTTCGATGGCGTCTTGGTGATCCCGATTAATCACGACTTCGACTTTGGAGGGATCTACTGAAATTATGTCCTTATCAATCACATGTCCGAGAAATTGTACTATTTCAATCCAGAATTCACATTTCAAAAATTTGGCGTACAACTTCTCTTTTCTCAATGCCTCTAACGTTACTTTCAAATGCTCTACGTGCTCTTCCTTGGTTTTTAAGTATACCAAAATGTCATCGATGAACACCACCACGAATTTATCCAAAAATGGTTTAAACACCCTGTTCATCAGGTCCATAAACGCTGCAGGAGCATTTGTTAGACCAAATGACATCACCAAAAATTCGTAGTGACCATATCGAGTCCTAAACGCTGTCTTCGGAACATCCTCTGGCCTTACCTTAAACTGATGATAACTACTCCTCAAGTCTATCTTTGAAAAGTATCTCGCTCCTTTCAATTGATCAAATAGGTTGTCGATCCTCGGTAATGGATACCTATTCTTAATCGTGACCTTATTTAGTTCTCTATAGTCGATGCAGAGCCGCATCGTCCCGTCCTTCTTCTTTATAAATAACACTGGCGCTCCCCACGGTGATACGCTCGGTTGAATGTACTTCTTGTCCAGTAACTCTTGCAGTTGTACCATTAATTCTTTCATCTCTACCGGAGCCATTCGATACAGTGCCTTCGATATTGGAGCCGTTCCTGGCGCTAAATCAATCACAAACTCAATCTCTCTGTCTGGCAGAAGTCCTGGAAGATCATCTGGAAATACGTCGGCGAAGTTCCTCACTACTGGTATCTCCTCTAGCCTCGGGTTCTCTTTACGATTGTCGACTATGTAAGATAAATATCCTACATAGCCTTGCCTTAACAATTTCCTGGCCTGCATCATCATTAGACAACTCGCTTGTCTAGGCGACTTGCTACCACAAAACACAACCTTTGACAGAGTCATAAGGTTAATACATTTTTTTTGGCAATCAATTACAGCATTGTAATTGAATAGCCAATCCATTCCCAAAATAACGTTAAATTCCCCAAGTTTGATAGGGATAAAGTCTACATTCATAATGTTACCCTTAATATCCACCCTACAGTTCTTGTGTACGTACTTAATAGGGATTATTTCTTTATTCGCAATTTCTATGTTTATGGGATATTCTAACTCATCCTTAGGCAATTCCAAATTCTTAGCAAAGTCATCGGATATAAATGAACAAGTAGCACCCGAATCAAATAATACATAAGCATTAACTTTATTGATCGAAATGATACCTAACACCACATCATGAGACTGCACAGCATCATGTACTGTCATGTTGAAAGTCCTGGCGGTTGGTCTGTTGGTTGCGGTTGGTCCTGTGATAGTCAGAGCGCTTCCACCGCTATTTCCCCTATTTTTTCCTGATCCTGCCCCTCCAGATCCCTTCTTAGGATAGTCCCTTGCCAGATGGTCCTTTGATCTGCAAGTGAAGCAGGCGCCTTTCTTTGGGTTAGGACAGTTAGGTGTTATGTGGCCTTCCTGGCCACAATTGTAGCACACACGTTTTCCCTTCATGCAAACCCCTAGGTGAGCTTTTTCACAGGTCGGGCATGCTTCGATTCTCTTCTTCTGACCTCCTTGCTGATTTCTAGTCGATGAGTTATCAGACCACTTTCTCTTCTGATTATTACTACCTCCCGTGCTACTTCCACCACCTCTTGTTAATTTTTCATTTTCACTCTTTTCTTCTTCCGATCCTCCTAATTATATTTAGTTACCGCGCCATCGCTTCCACCTTCAAATGTAGTATGGCTTTCTCTAACACCCCAAAGAAAAGTGTTCAATTGGAACATTGACACCTTCTTTATACATCCAGGCTTGATCCCACCTCAAACGCTCTTGCCTTTTCTCTCGTCAATATGCACTTGATATGTGGCGAGCCTAGCCAACTCGTTGAATCTTGTCACATAGTCTGATACGGACATATTCCCCTATTTAAGCTCTAGAAACTGGACCTCTATTTGGTTCTGCAAGCTGGTCAAAAACTTTTTCCATCTCCATAACCCAAGTTTGAGCTTTTATCGGGTTCATGGAGCCTTTAAACTCTGGCGGTCCCACCGCCTTGAAATCCTTGAACGCTGTATTTGGTGGGGCTTGAGGTTGATTGTTAATTGCTCCAGCCAGTAAATTCACCAACTACTGAATGGGGTTTGCATTGGTGTTGTTGTTGTTGTTGTTGTTATTCGTTGACCCTTCCTGGGCTGGTCGACGATTTGGTCGTCTTCTTGGCGGCATATTTCTGTTAAGAATATACGCTTATTAGGTATCTATTAAATCCCTTAAATATTTAAGACTTAACTAAAACATTTAAACATAATCATTTAACACATTATCTCAATAAACTCTGATATTTTATTTAATTAAAATTTTTAACAAACTACGATAGCATCAATGCTATTTACATCAACTATCCCGAGATAAAGAATCTACAGGATTTAAAACATCAAAATATTCCTTTGTTTATAAACACATCGGAATTTACATTTTTAACTACCAGATAGGTTTTCACATAATTAAACCAATCCTATCACTGCCTGTTAAGGCGCTGAATAGCCTTCCTACGTTCCTCTTCCATGATGCGAGACATCGTCCCGCGATCTAGCATATACGATGGTAGTCCTTCGAACTAGATTGGGTATCTCATAACTCGATCCCGGGCCTCATCCATTGCATTTTGAAGTGTAGAGTACGTCTCCCCAAGTTTAGCCTTCTTGGCACGGCAATCCTCTTCTGCAAGATCAGCACGACGTGACTCTCTTACCCAGCCCTCCTCTACTATGGTCAGCCTTTCTGAGCTCTCTTTCAGTTCCTTCTTCAACTTCTCTATTTCTTCGGACTTCTCTTCGGTTTGACCCTTCTCGTGAACCAAATCCCACTCCACGTTTCCCAAACGTGTGCGAAGAGTCACAATCTCCCTATCCTTTTGTTCGATGGTAATCTGCTGAATAATCGTCCGCTCCTTCAGCTCCTGAATAGTGTCTCGTAACTCTATGTTACGATCATAAAGCGCATCATACATCTCAGCATCAATGGAGTTCAGTGGGAACTCCTCTTCTTCCTCTTCTTCCTCAGGATCCTCCTCTAGATCAGTCTCAGGCTCATGCTCCTGACCAACAACAGTAATCAACGGAGATGGCTCTCTCTGTACTAAGCGCTCCCCCGACGACATGAATGTCTCTGGGCTCTCCTCCTCTGTAGGTACTTTCTGGGTTCCTCCTCCCACTTCGACTAGCTCCTCCAACATCCGACATCCTGACAACACAGTTTTAAGTTTTAGTTACTAATCGATACTCGCGAGCATATAAGTTATCACATAAGCACAAAAAATCTTTTATTATCTTCAATGAATTAAGGAATTCATTTCTTAGAACTAGATAAGAGTTTACCACCACTATGTTCTCGATCTCCTATAAGGCTTCTACCTAAGGTTGTTCCCCCACCTAAGGTTCATAACCTATAGCTTTGATACCAACCTGTGAACACCAAATCCCGTGGAATTGAAGTACCCGAATTTGGGGGTGTCACACAAACGGTGTGTTGTGCGCCTCCATAATGATTTTATACTTTAAATCAGGATCATTAGGAACATAAAGTCTGGAGTTGACTCGAAGTATTCCTTCTTCATCGATTCTTGCTTCCGGAATAGCACCTTCTTGCACTTTCTTCCTCAAACGCATCAGCTCCAGGTCTGTAGCTTGAGCAGCTTTAACTTTATCGATTAAAGTCGATTCTACTCATATATTTTTCATCATCACATAGGTCCCTAGAGTCTTTAACTCTATCTTCATCCTTTGTAAGTTATACAAAATGGGCCTTTGCGTTGACAATATCGCACTCGTACACGCATATGATCTTTTACTCAATGCGTCAGCTACTACGTTTGCTTTTCCATGATGGTATTGAATGGTATGATCGTAATCTTTCAACAGCTCAAGCCATCATCGTTTCCTCATGTTGAGTTCCTTTTGAGTGAAGAAATATTTGAGGCTTTTATGATCCGTATAGATCTCCACTTTCTCCCCATACAGGTAATGCCTCCAGATTTTAAGTGTGAAAACGATAGCTACCAACTCTAGATCATGAGTAGGATAATTTCTCTTATATTCTTTGAATTGTCGTGAGGCATAGGCTATGACTTTCCCATATTGCATGAGAACACATCTTAAATCTTTGCCTGAAGCATCGCTGTATATGACAAATCCCTCCGAACCAGATGGAATTGTCGGAACAGGTGCTGAAATGAGCCTGCTCTTGAGTTCTTGAAAACTCTTCTCACATTCCTCGCTCCAACCGAATTATGTATCTTTTTGAGTCAGCTGAGTTAATGGAGTAGCGATTTGAGAAAACCCTTCTACGAATCTTCGATAATAACCAGCTAAGCCGAGAAAGCTATGTATTTCGGTCACTAACTTCGGTTACTCCCAGATTTGAATTATTTCAATCTTTGTCGGGTCAACATATATTCCATGATTTGATATCACATGCCCAAGGAATGTTACTTTCTCAAGCCAGAACTCATATTTCTTTAACTTGACATATAACTTGTTTTCACGAAGTTTTTGGAGTATCAGCCTCAAGTGCTGCTCTTGATCTTCACGGCTTTTGGAGTAAATGAGGATGTCATCAATAAAGACGACCACAAAATGATCCAAATATTCCTTGAATACTCAGTTCATCATATCCATGAAGGCAGCAGGAGCATTAGTCATTCCAAAAGATATGACTAGGAATTTGTAATGCCCGTACCGAGTTCTGAAAGCAATCTTTGGGATGCCATCGGTTTTAATCTTTAACTGATGATATCCGAATCCAAGATCGATCTTTAAAAATAATGTGGTGCCTTGCAACTAGTCAAATAGGTCATCAATACGAGGTAACGGGTACCTATTTTTGATGGTGACATGATTCAACTCCCGATAATCAATACAAAGTCGCATACTTCCATCTTTCTTCTTCACGAATAGAGCAGAGCACCCCCCAGGATACGTCTTGGGGCCGAATGAAACCGATGTCTAACAATTCCTCGTAGTTGGGTTTTTAACTCCTGAAGTTCAATAAGAGTCATTCGATATGGGGCTTTGGAAATGGGTTTTGTACCGGATTCAAGGTCGATACAAAATTCAATTTCCCGCTCTGGGGGTAGGCCAGGAAGTTCTTCAGGGAATACGTCAGGAAATTTATTAACAATAGAAATATCATTTAAATCTGACGTATTTTTATTTAAATCCGTGGCATGGGCTAAGAAAGATTGACATCCATTAATTTTTCAATAAACGAATAGCTTTATGGCTTGATATGACAGTGATTGACTTTAGTGGTTTGGTTGCTTGAATTCGCATAATAAGTTGGTTAGGAATATGAAAGCTAACAACCTTATAAAAATAATCGATTTTAGCATAATGAGTAGTTAACCAATCAATCCCTAAAACCACATCAAATGCAAGTATTTTCAAAGAGATAAGATCGACAGGTAACATGAGGTTACCGATTTGAATCAAACAAGACTTATAAACAGTGGATGTAATGAACGTTTCTCCCAATGGAGTTTCAACAGATAAATTAAAGTCTAATTTTTCAGGAGTTAAATTTAAACGTTGAGCTCAAGTAGGAGAAATAAAAGAATGGGTAGAACCAGTATCAAATAACGTATAGACTTCGCTAGAGTTTATGATTAGCTTACCCGTGATCACCTCGTTCAGATTCCTCACTTTTTGAGAGGTTACGACAAATGCTCTCCCTTGAACTACTAGGTTTTTGTCTTGTCTGGGAAGGCCTTTGATGCCTCCATCCCCAACTGGACTTGACTTTGGTGCAGGACAAAATTGGGCTAGGTGACCTTTTCTTCCATAATTATAACATGCTTTGGACTGCAGCGTATAGTTTGGACTGATGTGTCCCTCCCCTCCGCATTTGTAACATACGATCGGCGGTCGTTCTCCTTCCTTAACAATAGGTGTTGGTGCTGATGTCTTTCCATCATTATTGAATCTCCTCTTCTTGAAATTTCCACTTCTATTATCTTGGCCATGATTACCACCGAAGTGGTTACCATTTCTGGCATGTTGATTCCCTCCACGTTTGTTGTCACCGCTTCGATGGCTTTGCTACCCTACCAGTATTATCGACTTCTTGTTTGCTCTCTCTTGGTTGGGTTGACTCATTATCGCGCTCCAATAACTGAGCCCTATTTACAACATCTGAATACAAACACAGTTTGTGAGAAATGAGGTATTGACGTATTTCGGGTTTCAAACCTCTTGAAACATTCACGCGTCATTCTCTCCTCATTATCAACCAAATGGGATGCGAATCGGGACAACTCGGCAAACTTAGCCTCTTCTTTGCGACACGGGTCATATTGTTTTGCTCCAACTTGATAAACTCCACCTCCTTCATGTGACGAATACTTTTGGAAAAGTACTTGTCGTTGAACAGTTCTTGGAACTTTCCCAAGACATTTTGAGTACGGTAGGTTGAGTACGTTTTACTGATTCCCACCAGTAATCTGCCTCTCCTCTCAACATGAAGGTAGCTAAGGGAACCTTTTATTCCTCGGACCATCCCAAGACATCAAATATCTTGGTGATCTGCTTTATCCACGTCTCCGCCATAAGTGGTTTTGGCTCTCCCAAAAACTCTGGTGGTCCTAGCTCCTTGAACTGCTTAGCAGTGACCATTAGAGAGTTGCCAGTGTTTCCACCTGCATTTTGAACAGGTGCCGCCTTCACCTGATGTTGCATGAATTGCATAAAGCTTCTAAACATCCCATCGTTCATCATTTGATCGGTGTTGTTGTTTACCTGAGGATTATTGTCTTCTTGTTGCACATTATCCTGGGTATTGATCGTTGGTGACTCAACGATCTGATGTGCTTCATTGCTGATCTTAACATTTTTAGATGTCATTTTCAAACACTGCCACAAAATAAGGGTTAATTGACATGTCACATATTATCCCTATACTTTGACCGACCAATTAAATACCAAATAAACTTAGGTAGGTCATACTAGCGAAGGAATTCTCCGTCTCTCCCCTCCTAGTTCTTGTCTCACATCTTAGTCAGGGATCATATATCTAAGCTTTGATACCAACTGTGACGCCCCCAAAATAGGTATACATGCATCACCCATTCTGAGTCGCCAAATACATGGTACCGAAATCAAATACAAACTTCTTTAATACAACTGTCGTGTAAAAATACGACAAAACATAGCTGAGTTTTTACATGAATATTGTCTTTTAGACAATATCCAAACTTAAATGGAGTCCTCATTACATTTATTATCACACTATTTCATAGAATAGTGAGGACTACTATAACACCATCTCGGACCATCACTCCGTTCCTTGACTAGTCCCGACTACGTTCTCATTTCCTGAAGAGAACAATGAAAGCAAAAGGGTGAAATCAACTAGCCCAGTAAGAAATATTATGACTAAGATAATGCAGAATAAATTATCATTAGCCTTCAACAGTGTTAAACTGATAAAATACAATAAACATCAAGTTTAACTACAATGAATAAAAGCAATCCATTAGAAGAGTCAAGTAGAGCATGATATCTACTATCTTCTATGATTTAAAAAGTTTTCATCAACTTTATCATCGAGACTCGACAATAAATAAACCACATCATCGAATCATCCCGCACTACGGGCCAAGGATATATTCATGTAATCATCAATGGTCATGATTATCTTAAATAATCCACGGTCATAATCATACCAACAATTGTCCATCATTGCACTACTGAATGATGAGAACTTTTACCATATCATTTGTAACATTACGAATCATGATTATCTTTGAATGATCCTCAGTCATAATCATACCAATCAATAAATCATCTATGCATATAAGCGAAAGATGACTTTCATCACAATATAAGCGTGAAGATGATGATAATGATATAAGAATTCAATTAAAAGAAAGCAAATGATAAATTTTTAAAGATTTATAATTTAATTTATCCATAATTCAATAATATTCAAATTGCCAACATGATACTACTTTGTGGAGTAAAATTCAAGAATAATATTGTATCAAAAATGATTTAGACCGAAAAGAAATCAATTTTTGTCATGAATAGTACTCCGGGTGAATAGTACTCAGGTGAATAGTACCCCGTGAATAGTACTTCGAGAATAGTACCCCGTGAATAGTACTTCATGAATAGTACTTTTTGAATAGTACTTTATGAATAGTACTGTATAAATGAATAGTACTCATGGACAGTACTCCAGCATGAAAAGCTTAAAATTTAACAAGAATGTGCAGAAAATATCCTTGTAAAATGATACTAGATGAAGCGCAAATTTCAAGGATATTCTACTAATTTCACAGAGTATAGAAGCAATACTTTAACAAAATGAGGGTATAATCAGGAATACGAGACGAAATAATATTACTCAGATACTACAGAGTATGGAAGAAAATATTATTCCTATGAATACTGAACAAAATAATATTCCTTACCTCAAAAAAAGACTGGATACTGGAATAGTGAGGTAGCAGACTTCTCTTCTTCTTTCTCTCTATAGCTTCTCTCTCTATAATTGCCCTTGTGAGTCTTAGTGAATTGGTGAGAATGAAAGAAGAATGAGCTTCTATTTATAGGAAAATATAGTTTCGATAATTACACGTTTTTGAGGCTCGAAATATTACAGTATAATACCTTCACCTTTTCCTTCATTTTTAATTTAGTCCTGCAAGTATTATCAAACTTGCACCACCTCCCCTAATAGTACATCATGTGAATCAATAGTTCTATACATGTGAAAAAAATAGTTACAATATAGTACCTTCATCTATACATCTATTTTTAATTTAGTAATGCAAGTATTATCAATCTTGCACCACCTCCCCTAATAGTACATGCATGTGAATCAATAGTACACACATGTGAACAAATAGTTATAAGCATGTGAATTAATAGCAATTAATTGCTCATTTATCTGATTAATTACCCGATTGGTCAATATAACCTTCAAAAATCAATTATTATCAAAATAAATGTCGATTTCCACTAACACTAATAATCCCAACACAATGGAACTATCAATTTCATCTTTAATAAAAACGAACTTATTCATCATTAATATTATAACTCACAATATTTAACAACCAGATCATTTCCAGGAAAGAGGGGCTTTTTGATAAAGATTTTTCCCTATTGACGCGCAATTAGGTGACCAAACCTCTCCTCGACAGAACTTTCTAGACATCGTCAATATTGCAAATAATAATATGAATAACTTTGTCGTCTCAATTATTGATTTAATAATATAAAATATTGATACTGTGACAATAATTGAATCAATAATATGAGAGATATTATGCAGCAATTACTGTAGCAATAATTGAGTATAACTAAATGACTTCTCACGTAAGCATCAATAATCAATATCGTGTGTTACTATGCAACCACGCGTATTACTGTATTTTTACCACCGGGTAGTTCAACAGTTTAACGGTAAAACTTTCGTCGTTATTTTTATAAAAAGATATTTCTGTCGTTTTCTAACTACGACAATACTTCCGTTGTGGGGTCTACCAATGATTGTGTCGCTGTACGAATATTCTCTGTTAAAACGAATATTCCCCGACCAATCGAATATTTTATAACAACTTGCTTACTTTGCAAAACTCGTAAATATTACCCACAACTATAACATTATATCATATCCACACCATAATATTCAAAAATATATTTCGAGAAAAATTATTCTTTATTCATAAAAGTTGAGGTCTTCAGAGCTAGCCTTGCGGCCAAAACGGTCCGGATTTTGATGGGCTAAAAAAGTTAAGCCCAAAGTCCGATTTTTAGGCGGACCGGCATAAAACAACCTGATCTAGGTTGATTTATGACCAATTTTTGACATATTTTTGGCTTCTAGCCCAAAATCAGGTAGGACCATTACACAACCACGATTTTGACAGTCAGGCCAAATGGCCTGTTTTTTCTTAATTTGAAAAATGAGGCCCAAATCCCGCTTTTTACTAGCATTGGCCAAATCTACCATGAGACTTGGGCCCGATTTTGTCAGGTCTACCAATAAATAACAATCTCTTTTTCCAATACAAGGTCAATATAGACATTTGAAATTATATTGAATGTTATACAATCATTTCCTTAATACTAAAAAGTATTAAATTAAGGGACGAAGGGAGTATTATCTAATTATAGTTATCTCTTACTCTCTCTCACATATTTTTTCATAATTTTCTCCTAAAAAAATTCATTAGTCTCATTTACTCATTGGTCTCCCTCTCCATCTCCATAAAATAACTTATCCAATTTTTTGGTTTATCAAAAAATTAAGTAGAATAATGAGGAGTAATTTTGAAAAAATTGTAACTAATTCTCCTAAATTTTAATAAACGTTAAATAATTAGGGACAATTGAGAAACTCTAAAATGTCCTATATTAAAGAACGGAGAGAGTAATTCTTATTTTCTTGATGAAAACAATGCGCAACTCAAGGTCTTTTTTACATGTACGGATGCACATTTGACTCTCCACCTCGCACTTTTGATCTCGCCCACTATGCACTTTTGATCTCACTTTTCATTAGGCCTGACAAAATATAGTTATAGGTTGATTTTGATTTTCAAAATATGGTTATGGTTCCATTTAAGAACTAAAATCATATTAACCATTTTTAATATGGATAATGTGGGTTGGAACCATATGGTTATGGTTAAAAACCATATTAACCATATTAACCATTTTAATATTGTTATGGGTTATGGGTTCCATGAAAGCTTGATTTGACACTAATATTATGTGATTATGTATATATCACTTACCCCCATCCCACCCCACCCCACCCCACCCCACCCCACCCCACCCCACCCCAACCAAAAATAATAATATTATGTGATTATGTATACACCCCTTACCCCTTACCCCCCCACCCCCACCCCCACCCACACCCAATAAAAATTAATGTGTACACCACCCACCCCACCCCTTACCCCCACCCCACTCCACTCCACTCACTCCCCACCACCCTCTCCCAAAAAAAAAATTAATATTAGCGATTATGTATACACCACACCCTCTACCCCTACCCACCCTACCCCACCCCACCCCACCTACCTACCCACCCAACACTTCCTCCCAAAAAAATAATATTAAGCGATTATGTATACCCCACCCATCCCTACCCATCCACCCCTCCCACCCACCCCCCACTCCTCACCCACCCACCCAACACTCCTCCCAAAAAAAATATAATGGTTATAAAGAACCCGTAGAATACTTATGTAATAATATAGATTTAATGTTGTAATATATTTGATATTATGACAAGAACAAATGTAATGGTTATAAAGAACTTGAAAAATGTTAATATTATTTTGAATATATAGAAGACATATTCTTTCCTTTGAGACTTTTCAATTGAATGTAGATGTGAATGGTAGTGCACTGCAGAGCACCATCTGCTTCTGGGTTGGAAGATACCCGAATTTGGGGGCGTCACAGGTTGGGGGTGGAGTGGGGGTGGGGTGCGTAAAGGGTGGGGTGGTGGGGATATGGGATGAGTCGTGGGTTGTTGAACTTCTTGAATATGTAAATATGGGTGGAAAGAACTTTTGATTTAGATTTGGAATAAAATATGCATCGAAAAATGGTTAACTAGGTTAGAACTATATATTTTTTTTAAAATATGGTTCCAAACTTTACCCAACCTAAATAAATAAAAATAGTTAACCAACCCATTTGGTTCCAGTTAATATGGGTTGACCCGACAGTTATCCAACTATATTGTCAGTTCTACTTTCCACATTAGTAGTCGCTTGTCTATTTATTTATTATTCTTTTAGATAAAGAGTTTAATAATTTTGTATTTAGGAGTAATATTTTTTAAATTCTTATATGAATATATTTTATTTTTAAAATAATAAATTTGTGTTCAATGATATTTTTTAAAATAATTTAGAATATTAATCAAAGTTCATTAAATTCATATTATTTTAAATTATAGAATTTAAGAAATAAATTTAAAAAATTAAATATTTATTGGCGAAAGGGAGGAGGAGTAGTGCATGACATATGAAAAATGATTATATGTGAATTAATTTATGATAAATTCATTCATTTCATGATTATGTATATATGAACATAAATTTGTTTATATATAAATATGAGCATTCATTTTATATAATGTTAAAAATATCTTTCTCCCGATCATGTTTCCTTTTAATAAATTGGGGGGGCGGTCCGGTGCAAATGTACCGGACTAACGTCCGGTACAGTGTTAAATTATTTTTTTAAAATTATAATTATGAGAATAAAAAATAATAGAGTAAATTTGAATAAAAAATTGTAAAAAAAAGTACATTTTTTATTGAAAAAACATTGTAACTGTAAAATGAAGTATATTTTTTTATTGAAAAAACACTGTAAATAGTTTACAGTGTTTTTTCAATAAAAATGTATTTTTTTTTACAATTTTTTGTTCAAACTTTTTATTATTATTTTATTTTTATTCTCTGTGATTTAAAAAAAAAAAAAAAAAAAAAGGGGTGCACCGGTCATACCGGTCGTTACCCCCACCACCCCCACCCCACCCCCCACCCCCACTCCCCCCACCCCCACCCCCACCCCCAAAACCCTTCGTTAATAGCAACGAACCAACTAGTAGTACTTACTATATTTTTCAACTCTTATAACCTTGTTAACACCCCAACCAATGCAACCATGAACCCCTTTTTCATCGAAAACAACCTAATGGGCCACAATCTGCATGCCCTCTTCCTCCTAGGCTATGATTTGTGAATCAGTTTTCAATGTGCTTCGGAGTTATTTATGTATCTAATTCCTCGTGTTTAAAACATAGATAGATTAGTTTAAAAATCATCAACGTATTGTAGTAATTGTCAATTTATTTTATTTTTATTCGAGATCACGTTTAGCTTCCAGTCCCAGATAACAATAAACAGTACAAAAATAAATTTTAAAACAAGCTAACCCTATGTCACCACCATCACTCTAACTATTACTTTTGTCAAAATGATTTTTTTATATATGAAAAAAAAATTACATCTTTACTTTTAGAAGGAAACAAATATATTACCTCTAATTTTGGGACAATAGAGTATTAGTAATTATTTTAGCTTGGATCATGATACACCATGAAAATTTGTGTACATAATGAAGCAAACTAATTTTTCATATATATATAAAGGGTAATGTTTCGTAACATTTGTTATGAATCTTTATAGAGCATACACCATTTATATTATTTAAAATAAGAACGAACGGTCAGGATTAGAAATTAAAAATCGACGTCCCGCTATTAGTAATAGATGGTAAAAAAAACACATACCATCCGCTATTGATAGTAACGAACGCTAATCAGAATAAAGAGTTTGACTTTATTCTAGAGTTTATTGTTTATTAACTATAGTTTAGGATTTATTAATCAGAGTTTATAGTTTATTAACTAGGGATTAATAATGTTAATATGTACTATAACTGATGCAACCTTTTCAAACTTGGATCGGTCATTAAATTGAAAAAAGTATGGGGTGGTTGAATCAATGATTCAACCAATGATCGAATCGTTATTGATCCAATGATGTCATAATATATAAAATTTTATATTATTAGTAGTTAATAAAATTTTAATAAATCTCATTTTTTATGAGCTAAAATATAATAAAGTTGAGTTACAATATTGTTAAAAATGATTAATTTTAACATTAAAAAAATTTTGTTATAAAAAAATAATTAAAATTGGGTCAACTTAACCGGTTTTATCGGTTGTCGGTTAAACCACCAGTTCAACCACCGGTTTAACCGATAGTAAACCAATTTTACTTAGTTTTGACAAAAAAAGGTTAATTGCTTCAAATCAAATGGAAGTGTAGACTGATTCCCATATAGTAAATCGGTTTAAGCGATTATCCGGCCTGAAATTTAAAACCATGAACTAGTGGACTCCATGTCGAGTTCGAGAATCATTTTACACATGTAAATAAAGAAAAATAATGTTTGATTTGGCTTACAAGATATGTTCGATCTTCTTTTTTTTTTGGGTTGTGGTACCATCTTTGTCCTTTATTTTGAGATTATTATATTCCCAAAGTAAGAGATTTATTTAATTTTATTATTAAAATATATAATTTATTATACTTATACTAATATCTCTAGATGCGGTAAAATAAAAAGAAATTAGGAGCTTGAGCTTACACATCGCATCTCTTCTCTTGGTTTACAGTCTCTGGGAAAAAAAAGAAGCAAAGGAATCCCATTTTTTTTAAAAAAAAAAAAAAAAAAAAGGAAAATCCCTTACCATCACATTTAATCATCTTTTTCCATATACTATTTTTGTTCACTTCTAGAAGCTGCCTATATTAGTGGATAAAAAAAATACAGTAAGAAAAATAAAAGGCCTTAAAAGTTGAACAATAATATTAGAATCTTTAAACTTCTTTTATCTTTTTGAGTTGTAGAATCTTTTAAATTATAAAACATGCATGCGTAAGAGTCTAAATGAACGGTGTCGAGTTGAATATTAGATTGTTCAGATTTAATATATAAAATTTATCGAATATAAAATAAGGTTTGAATGACATTCGTTTAGCTATTGAATTGAGCACGATCTCGAATCGAGCTCGAATTATTTAAACGAATATGATTCGAGTATCAATAAAAATTATAATTTGAGAAAGTTCAAATAATCTATCGAACTTTAAAATTTGCTTATATCTGAATCATTTCTTTTAATTGAACGAATACAAATAGAACTCGAACTGTTTATTCATTTTATAACTTTATGCATAAGATGAGAACTATATTATAAAGGGAGAGTAGTCTTTCTGTCCTCACTTTATAATCTTAATTATATTATTTTTTTAATTAAAAAATTATAATTTCATAGTTGTTAAGTAATTTAAAACTTTCTTATGTAATTGTCAGTCAATTTGATCTTTTGGATAAAACTCACTTACAACTTTTAAAGTAAACATCTCATTATTTATTCAATTTCTTATTTTTCTCTCAACTACTTCCACTTTATACTCTCATTTGTCCACTCATCAATTTTTTTTAATCTTTATCTCCACATTATCCCAAGTTTCTTTTTTTACTTTGTTTTCTTATTACTTTTAATTATTAACAATAAAAAATAATTAACAAAAACATAAATGTGTGCCTGGGAGACTAGTATTAAAAAGGCAGGACATTCATTTAACCATTATCCAAATAATAATTTCTTCTTGGAAGTACTAGATAATTGCAATCACCTAGTGTCACATTCCCCTCTGCCTTTATATATATATATATATAGAGAATGGTCCGTAATATATATTTGTTATACATTCTTATACGGTATACATTATTTTTATCATTAAAAAGAAAAAAGAAATGATTAGAATTAAAAACTGAAAATTGAATAGTACTGTATTACTGTCTTAGTATAAAAATATAGTAATTTCAAATTTTCTCTGTTTTAAAAACAAAATAATAAAAACTTAACAAAATAAAAATAGAGAGGAAGTATCGGGGAAGAGAGCAGGGCAGGTAAGGATCGAGGACATGAAAAACAGGAGTACAGGAGAGGAGGGAAGGGGAGGAGAGGGGAGGGGCTTTTAATTTTGCACTACTAGTGTGGTTGTCGAGGTCGAGGAGGAGCTGTCAATCCCCTCCAGTTCCCGAAAATGCAACGTAGTGTTTGACATTTTGCTTTCAAAGGCATCATCATGCATCTCTCCCCACCTTTTTTCTACTTCCCAATCTACTTACTCATTTGTTTTCTTCTCTAGTGTATATTTTTTTCTTTCTTCTGTCCCTCTTTTGACTTTATTTCTTGGTCTTTAGGTTGGAACCATATATATAAATACACGGGGGACCGAGTTTTGGCAGCCAATACGCTTGCTAAAAAAATAGAGACTAAATTTCATTTAATCACTTAACGTTTACATGTTTTTACATATCACAGCCTGAATTTCGATAGTAGACATATGAACACTAATACAAATTATTATATTTTGGAAATATGTTTTTGATATTTTCACATAATTCTCTCTTATATGAAAAAAAAAAAAAAATTTACTTTTATACGAGAGAAAATCATATAAAAATATAAAATAGTGTTCCTATAGGCTATATGTTTCATCTAGTTTAACTGTACGTACTTATGTGCCACATGCCTAAAAGTACGTTAAGCTTTGATAGTACATCATACTTTCATACTTCATCACTACTACTATGAATTTTTTTGGGGATGAATTTATGATTTTTTCACATGATTTCTTCCTCATAAAAATATAACTCATCTTCTTCTCATGTGAGAAAAAACACATATATGTAAAAATATAAAAAACACATATAAAAGTATATGTTTCTTTCTTTTTAACTAGAGTGTCCTTTGTTTTATGCCCAAAATAACTTTTTATTATATTTTACATTTTTTCATATCTTTTTACTCAAACAACTACAATCTCCGACATAATATATTTTTTCATCATGTTTCAACAATAGACTTGCTGCAGCAAACAAAACAAGTAATTTTGTTGGGATATTTCACATGAATTTTACATAAGATAAATTTAAGAGTGTAGATGGGTTAATAAGTATGATGGAACCTCAACCTAATAGGTTAACTTTTTAGGTAAAGAGGTGGTCCAACATACTTATTGAGTTCATTAAAATAGCATTAGAAAATATTAACAAGTAATATAAAAATATATGTTCAATTAAAATTAAGACAACATTGTTATAATTTTAACATTATTATATTGTAAATATATCAACTATATATAACAAATACTCATAAATTAACTTTTGACAACATTGTTATAATTTTAACATTATTATTTATAAATATATATCAACTATATATAACAAATACTCATAAATTAACTTTTGACATGTAAAAGTAAAAAGTTTTTATACTTTTGAGTAACTGTATGATTATATATAATATTATATATAATTATAATACTATGAAATATAAAGATATAATTAAAATAAATAAGTATATATAGAGCGGTTTAAGAATTGGTGCATTGCCAATTCAAGATGCGGTTCAATCACGAATACCAAAATTGCATCGCACCTATTCCTATTTAAAATTTTTTGCACCAAAGCGCATCGACGAAGTCTACAATTTGAATAAAAACTGATCAGTTCGATGCGATTCGATCTTGGTTTAAATTGTCATCTCTACTCAATTTGGTTAAGAACTTTAAAATGGAAAGCTATTTTTTATTATTTATTTATTTATTTTTATTTAGTCTCAAAGTAATTGGTGCTGATGTATTATTTTGTAAAACTTATGTAGCCATATACAAAAAAGCTATAAGTAATTGGTACCAATTGATATTTAACAAATGCATCAACCTTTTTAGCGCAGGTTGGCGTGTAAAAGTTAAACGTCTTTTACACCTTCCTTCTGTCAGCTTTCATCCTCTCATTCCTCCCGGGTCCGCAGCAGCTAAAACACGTACGAAGGTTGAAGTGAAGTCCTAGCATCATCAATAGTCATTTAATATATATTCTACGATTAATAGTATATATACATACGCGAAACGGAACGGAAGGATCCAGGACAGACGAGGAAGATGGTGAGGAAGAGGGCGGCTTCTGAGATGGAACTCCAAACAGGTGATGGCGTCGAGTATCACAACAGATTTTTACGCCGAACACCTTCAAATCCCCTCTTAGACATAGACATGGGCATGGGGCTTTTATCTACTAATACGATCATTACTGGTTCTGATTTAGGAGGTAGTGGTGGAAGAGATATCACCAACTCTCCTAATCCACCACCACACTCAATCCACGTTCCTAACTACTCCACTGCTACGCTATTATCTTCCACCAACACAAACACAACTGTGACGTCAAACGCGTCTGCTACTAATAATGTTATGGACGGATCCCTGCTCTCGCCTCAACATCATCATCTTCCACAACAAGAAGGCCCTCATACCGAAACGACCCGGGTCCCTTCCGTTTGTGTTTTCTCTGGTCTGCCCTTGTTTCCTCCTACTATTCAAAGAAATCTAGGTTATTCAGCTGCTGCTGGCTGCCCAGGTGAGCAGCCGCTACTACCCAGTAGCACTGCCACTTCTGATGTTGCTGTTCTACCGCCTTTCCCATTCACAGCTAGTACTACTACTACTACGTCAGCAGGAATAGCAATGGAAGACGGTAGTAGCGCTGCCATGGCATGGATCGATGGCATCATAAAAGATCTAATTCACAGTTCCTCCCATGTCTCAATACACCAGCTCATCCACAATGTAAGGGAGATTATCCACCCTTGCAATCCTAGTCTTGCCGCGGTCCTCGAGTGCAGGCTCCGCTCTTTGACAGATCCAAATTATCCGAACACAACCACCAGCACCACCACTGAGAGAAGGGGATCGTCATCGATTATTAGGAATTCTTCTTCGGAACTAGTGCAAAGACATCTTCACCACCATCAAACCATCCACCAAAAAGGAGGGCAAGTGCAGTTTCAGGGGCAGGGCTCATCGTCGTCATCATCAGCATCTGCAGCTGATCTCAAACTTTATCGGGATTTCTCTGATGTTGATAATACATTGCCACCCTCTGCTGCTGCTTCTCATTCCATCAACCATTACTTGAATTGGGGACTTGCACAACCCACCACCAAAAATATGGTCACTTCTACCGTTCTTACTCCGTCAAATCAAAATCAGATGCATGAGCAGTCATCTCAGCAGCTGCATCCGCAGGAGCAACAGCAGGACGTAGGAGCTGGAGATGCAGCAGCAGAGGCATTAATCGTGCCACCCACTGTTGACGTGATCGTAACAAGAGAGAAGAGAAAAGAAGAAATACGGCAGCAGAAGAGAGATGAAGAAGGCCTACACCTCCTGACCTTACTCTTGCAGTGCGCGGAGGCAGTGTCCGCAGATAACTTTGAGGAGGCAAACAGGATGCTGTTGGAGATCTCAGAACTGTCCACCCCATTCGGAACGTCTGCGCAGAGGGTAGGCGCCTACTTCTCCGAGGCCATGTCGGCGAGGTTAGTTAGCTCGTGCCTGGGGATTTACGCTGCCCTTCCCCCAACTGTGGTGCCTCCTCACGGCCAAAAGATGGCCTCGGCCTTCCAGGTTTTCAATGGGATTAGTCCCTTCGTCAAGTTCTCACATTTCACTGCAAATCAGGCCATACAAGAAGCCTTCGAAAGAGAGGACAGGGTGCACATCATAGACCTCGACATAATGCAAGGCCTGCAGTGGCCGGGACTATTTCATATCTTGGCTTCACGGCCAGGGGGACCTCCCTCTGTTCGACTCACGGGATTTGGCACCTCTATGGACGCCCTAGAGGCCACGGGCAAGCGATTGTCTGACTTTGCCGATAAATTGGGCCTACCATTTGAGTTCTCCCCAGTCGCTGATAAAGTTGGGAATCTGGATCCTGAAAGATTTAGTGTGAGCAAGAGGGAGGCTGTCGCCGTCCACTGGTTGCAACATTCACTCTACGATGTCACAGGTTCCGATGCCAATACCCTTTGGCTCTTGCAGAGGTAAATTATATAATTCCTCAATTTCAAAATAAGAAATATATTTGTAAGATGATGGTTATTGAATTTTTTTATTTTTATTTTTCGAATTTATTTCTAACTTTAGTTAGAAATAGAGTAGTTGTAGCTAATACTATTCAATTAACTAAAGATAAAAGTAGTGACGTGTAGAAACTTAATATAATTTTAAAGTCATTAAAGTCTGAAAATAAAAGTGTATCTTTCATTTAGGAACAAATTATAAAAAAAAAATATATATCTAATTTTGAAATGGATGGAGTAAAGAAAAGAAGCTAGCTAGAAGTTGTAGTATATTATATAACTAAATTATAGTTTATTTGCACGAGAGAATTCATTGGGTCTTTTTTTAATGATCGCACTAAATATTTTAAAAAACTGATATTTTTATACATATTTTAAATATTTTCATATAGTTCTCTTTCACATGAGGGTTCCACCTTCACCTGAGAAAATCATGTGAAAATATCAAAAACACTTCCCCAATATTATTTTACCGTTGCTCCATGCGTTTTCTAGTTACCTTCTAAGGGAAATTGATTCTTCGAACTTAAAAAAATAACATGATGTTGATACTACTTGCATGTATAGTTAATTTTATATAAAGTGCATGTGGAACAAGTAAATTAATACTAGGTTTGAAATCATCATTTGCCACAGTAAGTACTAAGCAGTAGGATTAATCTATGTTTTGATCTGCGTGGGTGCAGATTGGCTCCAAAAGTTGTAACAGTGGTAGAGCAGGACCTGAGTCACTCGGCGGATTCATTCTTGGGTAGGTTCGTGGAGGCCATACATTACTTCTCAGCATTGTTCGACTCTCTCGGTGCAAGTTATGGGGAGGAAAGTGAGGAGAGGCATGTGGTGGAGCAGCAACTGCTGTCGAGGGAGATACGGAATGTGCTGGCTGTAGGGGGTCCATCAAGGTGCGGTGGTGAGATGAGGTTCAACAACTGGAGGGAGAAGCTCCAACAGTCTGGCTTCAAGGGCATCTCTCTGGCTGGAAACGCTGCGGCACAGGCCACCCTCTTGCTTGGGATGTTCCCTTGTGATGGTTACACCTTGGTAGAGGACAACGGCACTCTTAAGCTTGGTTGGAAAGATCTTTGCTTGCTTACTGCCTCTGCCTGGAAGCCTATAACTAAATAGCTCTCATCTTCATCTATCATTTCCCAGCAGAGTCAGCATAGTTTATATGTTGACAACAGCAACGTTCACACTTGTGTGTTGAGCTTTGTTTCAATTTACACTTGGTTATGAAATAGTTAGGTTCCATGCTATAAATGCTTGTATACCTATTATGAAATAGTTATGTTCCAATCCCAGAGGTGTCGTTGCAATTCAACTACGCATTCCTTTCCTTTATCTTTAACTAATTCACGGCTAAGCATATGATTTGGAAACAACTATGTTATTCTATAGCAGAAGATAACTTTGGTTTGGATCACCACAAGAGATTTTTAATTATGGTAATATATTTTAATTATGAGAGCTTTACTATAGTAGTAGATTTTAGTTAGGAGTTTATTTTCTTTTTAAATAAGGGTTTTTTATATAGTCCTTAAGTATTGGATTTTCTATTTAAGAATTGTGATACTTCATTATTAAATAGATTATTGTATGAATTGATTTAAGATTGAAGTTGTGTGCATGTGTGAGGGTTAGAGCGTGAATAGGGGCGTGATTTCAAGAGCGTGTGGGTATATGGGTGCTAGTGGTTCTGACGATGAGGATCATATGCACTAGTAGGTCTACATGATTATGATTAAGAATTGTGATACTTCATTATTAAATATATTATTGAATGAATTTTCCCGAGTGAATCACGTCATCGTTCCGAAACCTAACATCTTTTATCAAATCAATAATTTACCCGAGTGAATCACGCCGTCCATCGTCCCGAAAAACAAAATCTTTTATCAAATTAGTAATTTGCCCGAGTGCATCACGCCATCGTTCCAAAACCCGACATAAAAATAGTAAAACAATGGGAATGTTATTCGGTAAAGGTAAGAAATTAATTGTCCTGTGTTACAAACATTTTGACATCTGACTGAATCAATAGTATTTATTTCAATTAATGCAGAGTTGTTTGAGCTGCACATAAAATCTCATTACATATTCATCATCCGGATATTAAATTTTACAATGTACAAGTTAAATATATTCCACCGCCCTAGCCCTATGTTTACGCAATTCATGGGCAATTCTATACCTAAACAATGACACATCTTCTTCAGACCAGTCAAACTGTCCTAAAGCCATGCCTTGGACAAGGTAGTCTACATACTTTATTACGTAGACTCCGCAATCCACATAATTTTTTTGTGTAGGTCGGACTGACTTGAATGCCCAAGACATCCTTTTATTCGGGATTTTTTTTTCAGGGTTGAATATCCGCATTGCATTTGCAATAAAGTCACACTGTAAAAAACAAAAACAAACTAGTTAGTTCAACAATATAATATATATGTACTTGGAAAATGACATTGACATCAGTAAGGACGTACCACATATTCGAGCTCTAATTGATAATGATATGAAATTTTGTCAATAGGTACGTCATCGTATAACGGAACTATAAGCATAACCCGCCATCTATTAATATCTACAACGATCAAAAAATATTGGGAGTTTTTATGGTTAATTGGAAGGAAGACAAAATCACAGTCTGCCATTTGCGGTTAGGCTCCTTAGTTGAAAAAATAGGGCGCCACCTCGACAACGTCATATTCCTTCTTTTTTGCTAGACTTAGTTTACGGTATGACGACCACCATTGTTTTAATAATTGGAAAAAACAACAAGGCATAAAATAAAATTTCTTTCTGTCGGGTAAGCCCTGCCGTAGACGATATTCGCGTAACTTCAACAAAATGAGATACACATCGATTGTCTGATCCTATATTTCGTTCCCTGGCAAAAGACTATGGAGGTCCTTATGGACCAATCGGTACTCGTTATCGGGATCGATAAGAGGAAGTTGTGTTGAATCTACCACATCAGAAAACCAATTCCGGTTTGGCCAGTCTACCTTTTCTAATGTAAGTGGTTTGACATGATTCTTCTTACGGTATCCTGACCGATCCCTCTGATAGCCATGAAGGATAAATTGTAGACACGCCCTCCTCCCTACCACGAATAGGCTCTGAATATGATTGCAGGCCAGGAGTTTCTTCTAATATTGGGGTTAACTGTATCGGCTGAAAGTGATCTGCAGTGTTAATGCCAACATTCGAACTCCACTGATGCATGTAAAGTGGGGGAGGTGATATATATGATGGGTGTTCCTCTTCATAGTCTAATTAGATGTCGGGACACATAAGGGGATTCTTGATTGTGTTAACTGAATGAATTAAAAGCAGAAAATAGTGTTTCTTGCGTCACTTGATCTTTTGGAACGTTAGGGATGGTTTTGTTGGGATCTTCATAAACTCCCCGATACTTTTCATTAAACAGTACCGACCTTGCATACCAATCTTTGTACACATGGCGAGGGTTGTGCACAGGTGGTTTTGACAGAAGGTTTCGAACAAAATCTCGGACGTCCTCTATCTGTATATTTCAGGATACATTTGTTTAGCAAGGCGTATTTAATTTCATTATAGATGTACAATGTAGAAAATATTACAAAGAAACTTACGAGTTCGACAGCTTCGTACTGACTAAAGAAGGCACGCGATGTATATGTATCGTCTAGTTGGATTTTTGGTCAGCTTATTCTCAGACGAGTCATCTGCCTATACCAGTTGAGTTAGTCGCCAAGAGGAATCTCATGTGGCGACCACATAATCTAATACAATATCTTGCCATGTATTCCATGTGACGCCCCCAAAATAGGTATACATCACCCATCTTGAGTAGCCAAATACATGGTACAGAACTCAACTACAAACTTAATTATACAATTGTCGTGCAAAATACGACAAAATATAGCTGAGAGTTTAAACACGAATATTGCCTTCTAGACAATATCCACACACAATGGAGTCCTCATTACAATTATTATCACATTATTTTATAAAAATAGTGAGAACTACCATTGTAACGCCCCAGAAAAACGAACCTTTTGTAAATACTTTTAATAATGAATAAAATAATATTTTATATTATTATTACGAGTTGATAAGATGAATGTCGTTCTATAACCTAGAAACGTCGGAACGTCATAGTATTTTAACTATGTGAATGAATTAAAGTGTTTAAATTTCTAAGACGAAAATAAAAGCTTTCTAAGAAATTTTCCGAAAAACACTATTCATCATTTTCTGCTCGGGAATTATTTTTGAACTTCCGAGAAATACGTAACGTTATAATATCAATGTGAGATAGATTATGTAATAATAATCTAAGTATGGAAAACGCAATATTTCGCATGCGGACTTATTTTGAGAACGTTAGGAATATTAAGCGTTAATAATAGAATGTATTGATTATATGATACGTAAGTATTATATGAGGTATTGAAAGCAAGTATGATACGAAGTATTATATGAGTATGTATGAAGAATGGAATAACGTATGTTATGAATTAGTATATGAGCTAGCATACGAGAATTATACGTGAAGTATATATATGTCAAGGTTTTAATTAAATGGAATGGACTTGTAGGATTGTTAGCATATTGGTAGAAGTCCAATAGAAAGTGATATGCAAGCCCAAGTGTTTGTTAATCATGAGTCCAAACTAAT
Source organism: Panax quinquefolius (assembly GCA_020205615.1). Taxonomy (NCBI): domain Eukaryota; kingdom Viridiplantae; phylum Streptophyta; class Magnoliopsida; order Apiales; family Araliaceae; genus Panax; species Panax quinquefolius. The sequence continues at coordinate 169,369,794 of CM035152.1, forward strand.
GTAATGCAAGCCCAATAAGAATTAACTAGATTAATTAAGCCCAATGGGTTAGCCATGATCCATGGAGCAAACCAAGAGTGATATGGGTAGACTTGATGGACAAGAACTTTATGTAATGATCAAGCATAAGATAAGTGTTGTGTTGAGCAAGAAAAAGAAGTAGCTAGCAAGTTTACTTAGTGGTAAAGTAAGGAATAGTAAGTAGGTTAGTAAGGAGGTTAATTAAGGAGGTGGGAGGTTATAATGACCATAATACCCTAACTTTGAGAGCTCTATAAATAGCAAGCTCACAATTCATTTGTTGCTTGATTAAATTTTATTCAACTTCTATCAAGATAAGTGCTTAAGTGTTAGAGAGAATAAGTCAAGAATAAGCCAAAACATCCTTTGCTAGATTTTTAAAGAGAAGAGAAGTACTAGTCTTCAAGGGTAAGACTCTAGTCTAATTCATCTTCATCTCTATCATTGTAGGGTGATAAGAGAAGTGTAATTTAATGAACATGTATGCTAAGAACATATAAGAAGTGATTAATGAATGAACTTAAGCCGAATAAGTTATGAATAAGCAACTTGAACCTAAATAAGTTGATAAACTTATGAAGAACTTACCATATATTTGTCATATGATGTTAGTATGTTCAATATGGTATGAGAACATTGAGTAAAGGACTTAAGTCCATATTAAGTCATAAGAAATGGAATTCGTAGTTTATAAGTTGATTAAGTCATTAACTTATGAGAATAAGTCAAAACTTACTTTGATAATAAGTTGGTGTAATAAGTAACTTAAAATGTTGGTATGATGGTTAAAATCCATTTAGAATGATAATCAAAACATTAGTAATGAGGTTTCGCCGGAATTTACATGATTGGACGATAATCGTCGAATTCGTGAAATTCTCGGAATGGAAGTCATATTTTGTGTTTGAACTCGGAAACGTTGATTTTCGATGGAGTCAAGTCATATTTGGCATTATAGAGTTGCGGACTCAAAAATGACCATATTCCAACTTAGAACGAAGAAACGAGCGTTGAACGTTCACGAACGTTTATCGTTTTCGTTAAAAATGAACTAATAGGTGAAATTTTAGCAAACAAAGTCGAATAGATAAAATTCTTGCATGAACGCATAGAGTATGTAATTTGTGAACCATAGGCTTTTGAACGAGCCAATTCGGACTTATAACGAAGAAGTTATGCGTCCCGGAGTTTCACAAAAAATTTTAAAAGTCAGAAATTTTCTAAGGCACAGAGTTGCCGCCATGGCAACAACCCAAAAGATGGCGGGCCCATATGTCACGACACGATGTCTCGAACCTCATCGAACTTTTGCGTCAAAATAAGGACATGAAGAGCAGGACTCATGCCGCCGCAGCAATACTGAGTCCGGGACTTGCATCTCATCGTTAACTCATGTAGCATACAACAAAAAAAAGAGTAAAGGGTGGCGCCGTAGCGCCAACCCTAGGGTTTGGACAGTAATGAAGGTTTACAAGTATAGCATGAACAATAATTCAGTAATAATAAACTGAGGAACTTAATAAGGTATGGTAAGCTATTGTTAAACCTTATTTATGTTGTCTAGAGGTTGAAGATAAGTAATCAATCACGAATGTAACGAAAAGTCGGAACCAATAAATAACAAATCTAAGTCAGGATTAGATTGAGATGAAGGGTAAGATATAGTAGTATATCTACTTGATTATATATGACCTAATGTGGTATGTTATATGATCATGTATTGTAGAGACTTAGAGACTTAAAGTGTATGTGTGATAAATAGTAAGCAGACGCTAAAGGCAAGTATTCTAACCCTTGTTCCAGTTCAGTCTGGACAAGCTTTGAAATTCATGTATTCTTTCGCATGAAGTCTTGTATGAGGAAGTCAAAGCCAATTCTTTCGGCAAGACTTATATTATGTATCTATCAAGCATGGTTATTATTTACCAAGTTATATTGGTGTGGTTTTCAAACGAAGACTGAGTATGCTAAAATGTTTTTGTCGTTTAACGATAGGCACGTGAGGTTGCCACAACTTAAACGTATACACGTTTAATTAATGTAGTGTTGATTAACATAGAGTACTATAGGCTGATCACCTAGACGTGCTCGTAAGTAATGTCGGACTTACGGACTTAGTGCCGGGACGTCCTTTTCAAAAGAACTTATGAAATGCTCAAGGTCTTGGACCGAAATTGATGTTTTACTGAATATTGTTGTTGTAAAACGTTTTGAATGAAAAGAAGTGCTATTTTGAATTATCGATAGTACTTCGTAACTATTGTTCAGTAATTAAAGATATACGAGTTCTATGTTTCAAGCATGTTGGTTATTAGAATTGTAGTACTTGCTGAGCTAGTCATGCTCACTCTTGCTTGAACCATATGAACACAGCTAAGATCGAATCTTAATCAAGGCTCCTAGAGGATAAAGGCAAGGCGAAAGACGAACCCGTAGAATACTTATGTAATAGTATAGGGTGAATGATTGTAATATATTTGATATTATGACAAGAACAATGTAATGGTTATAAAGAACCTGGGGAAATGTAATATTATTTTGAATATATAGAAGACATATCCGTTCTTTTGAGACTTTTCAATTGAATATATGTGTGAATGGTAGTGCCATGTAGCACCATCTGTCGGGTTGGAAGATACCCGGATTTGGGGCGTCACAGGTTGGTATCAAAGCATTAGGTTATAAAACTTAAGGGGGGATTAAAAACCTTAAGTCATAACCTTAAGAGATGTCAAAGAAGTACAAGAAGAAAATAACCTTATAAAAATGCATTATGATTATATTATGTGTTTTTATTATTCTATTGACGTGTACTAATCAACTTAATTGTTTTGTGTAGATGTCAGGAGTAAATAAAATGTATGTAGATGGGCAGGCTATTAGTGAAGAGTCGGTGAACCAAGTAGAGGTCATACCGAATCCCATAGCGGCAGATCCTGAGATAATTGTTATGGAGTCTGGAGACTCAGAGGATCCTGACCTCATATCAGTATTCGATGGTATGATAAAGGAGGAAGTGGAGGCAATGTCCTTTAATCCCTTAGCTATAGCAGCAGAGATAGCTCTTGGGGAGTCTATGATGTCGTTGTTCATGTCGGTATTGGATAGAAATATCCATTACTGTCAAGATGTCAAGGAGCTAAAAGAAGAGCTCCAGATGGTTATAGAGGATAAGACGGACGTGGAGTCCATGTGGGAGCAGGAACATGACGAGAGGATTTTGGCCAAGGACAAGGTCCATGAGCTGAAACATGAGGTCTTTGAGCTCAAGGAGGAACTAAAGACCAAACTGCAGAAGATAGGGAGGATGTCCTATATTCATAGGAGTTCTCATACAGATTTCTAGCAGCAGATAACTGGATATCCTGTAGAGGTGGGGCAGACACGATATACTATTAGCCGTGATATCATTGTTGGTCTTGCCAAGGCAGATTTCGATAATGCCTTAAGGCAGATGTAATCTAGTAGTAGCTAGAGTAGTTTAAGTGTGTAAATATTTTGTAATTAGTAGTGACGCAAAGCCCTCTTTTGTATAGTGAAGGGTAGTCTTTTGTAAATCCCAATTTTTAAAAAGCAATAGCGGGAAAGTAATGTAATCAGCTTAGGTTGTGTAATGTAAATAATGTAGTATTATACTATAAAGAATGAATATAAGCCTTTTTATGGAAAACAATGAGTAATGGATGTTGAAGTTATTGTTTAATATCAAATAATAACTAATAAAGAAAGGAATAATAATGAAATGTGTTGTTTATTGTATCAGCAAAATGCCGCCAAGAAGCGTGCAACGTAACCAAGGATCTAATATGAATCAATCGGAGGGAGGTCCAGTTAACCTACGCAGGAGTTTGTTAACCTTTTAACAGTTGCCTTTTAATAGAATCAGGGCTAATATCCCCATAAATCCGAGAGTATCACGAGCTACTACCTTTAAGGATTTCAAGAAGTGGGTCCGCCAGGAGTTCAAAGGAACTACTTGACCCTATCAAAGCCCAAACGTGGGTGAAGGAAATAGAAAGGCATTTATGATAGCAAATGTCGACGAGGCCCCAAAAGGTTGCCTTTCAGAACCTATATGATGAAGGGAGAGGCCAACTCTTGGTGGGAAGCCAATCAGGCTAGGGCCGGGATCGAGAATCTAACGTGGGTGAGGTTCACGGAGATATTCTTCAAGAACTACTTTCCCACGAGCATGCAAGGAAGGATGGAGGTGCGGTTTCTCGAGTTGAAACAAGGGGACATGACAGTTTCCCAATACGCCGCCAAGTTTAATGAACTGGCGAGGTTCGCTCCATACCAAGTGGATACCGAGGTTAGGAAGGCGCGACGGTTGAAAGGGGCTTGAAACCACAGCTCTATAAACGATATTTCGGTGTTCCAAAGTACTTCTTTTGGAACCATTTTAGAGAAGGCGATAATCGCCGAAGGTGGTAGTGAGGCTTTGAGTCAATACCACAAGGACAAGAAGAGCAAGGGGAAAGTGGATGGGGGAGTAAAGGTTGAAGGAGCTAGCGGTAGTGGCGAGGGATAGAAGAGGAAGGTGTTTAGCTCTGGGAATACCGAAGTGAAGCAAGGAGACCCACAGAGGAGGATGGAGGCCTGCAAGACCTGTGGGAAGACTCACTTAGGAGTCTGTCTCAAGGGGAAGGTCGTCTGTTACAACTGTGGACAGGAAGGGCACATTGTGCCTAACTGTCCAAGTTCGAGAAAGAATCATGGATGCTTATTATGTGGGTCAACTGACAACATAGCAAAGAACTGTCCGGAGAAGGGGACGGATGGGAATCGGGGCACTAATGGCGGTAAGATAGCTATTAGTGGTCGAGCGCAGTTGGGTAGGCCTATGGGCCGTACCTTTAACATGACAGTCCAAGATGCAGTTGCATCAGGGGACGTCGTCGCAGGTATTATTCGATCAACGACATAAATGCTTACGTGCTGTTTGATTCGAGTGCTACTTGTTCGTTTATAGCATGCGATTTTGCTAGACGATTAGGATTACTTTCTGAAAAGTTGCCTATACCTTTAAATATTATGGTAGCAAACAAAGAAATAATTCCTATTAAAGATGTTCATAGGAGTTGTTGCGTAGATATACGGGGTTGTAAATTAGCAGTAGATTTGATACCGATAAAGTTAGGAGAATACAACGTAATTCTCGGAATGGATTGGTTAGTTAACCATGGGGAAATTATAGATTATCAAAAGAAATGTGTGAACATTAAGACGTTAAAACAACCTTAGGTAGTATTTTTCACGGGAATAGATCACCGGGACGTTCGTGTTGTCTAACCATGACACAAATTAGGAAATTACTGAGGAAGGGATGTGTAGGTTATCTGTGTCATGTTGTTGATACCTAGAGAGTGGTAGCAACCTTGGAACAAATACCTATAGTGAGAGAATTCACCGATGTATTTTCGAGTGAATTGCCGGGTCTTCCGCCGGATAGGGAGACAGAGTTTGTAATAGACATCATGTCGAGCTAGCGACTAGCTTTCTAGAGGGCACCGATCGTATGGTGCCGGTGGAGATGAAGGAGTTAATGGTGCGATTATAAGAAGCTGTTGGATGAAGTACATTCAACCGAGTGTTTCACCGTGGAGAGCACCGAATCTTGTTTGTCGAAGAAGAAGGATGGATCGTTAAGACTTTGTATCAACTCACCGAGAGTTGAACAAGTCAACGATAAAGAATAAATACTCATTGCCCAGGATCGATGATCTTTTTCGATCGACCAAAGGGCTAAGTATTTTCTAAAATAGATTTAAGAAGAGGGTATCACCAAATTTGAAGATGTGTTAGGTTTGTAATATTCATAACGCTGATCAAATTGCATAAAAAGTGCGGAAGCGTGGTAAAATCGAGTTTAAAAATTTACAAACCATATACCCATCACCCTTATGCATAATTATTAATTAAACGAAAAGATAAAGAATAAAATCATACCCTTGAAGATCGAGCTTCCTCGGTACAAGTTCACCTCCAAATCCTTTCGCGCTCAATCTTGAATCCACCGGGTTTGGTTCCTTCCTTTGATCAACGCGTTAGCACCCATGGGCCTCTGAGGTGATCCACCAAGGAAGAATAAAATTCAAGATGGGTGTTTGGCTAAACCCTAGTTTTTCTATCTCTATAGAAAAAGGTGTACTCTCCCAACAATTGGAATTATGTCAGTATGTTGAAAAAATCAACAACACATCTCACCCATAATAAGACTCCTCTTATTTATAGATGTGGGCAACCCACCTTAACAATTAAGGAATTGGGTTTTAATTAATTAAATTCTTTTAATTAATTAAGCTCCCTAATCTTATTAGGGATAATTAATTAAACTCCTTTAACTAATTTTCCTTCCTAATCCAATTAGGAATAAATGAGAGTACTTATATTAAATTAATTCCTAAACTCTTTTAGAAATTAAAATAATAATAATTGTAATAATATTAATAAGACTCCTCTTATTAATTTATATTTAATATTTCTAAAATATTAAATAATAAATATTAAGCTATTTAATTTATTCTATCACCATAGATTAAATTAAATATACATAACATATTATTACGATTATGCCATTAACTTCTTAAATAATTATTCTTCCTTTTATGGTGTGACCCTTTAGGTTCTCCATATTAAACCCGGTTGTGAATAAATCAATTAGAACAATTCTAATCTTATTTAAATAAATAAATTAAATAATTAATTTATTTAAATAAATAATATTTATTCTACAATAGGGATAAGCCTCCCAATGATCAAATCTACTTTCGGATAATATAGATTTCAACATTAATCATTAAAGAACCTTTGAGTAAATAGTTACCAAGTACAATTCAATCCTTCCACCATACAATGTCCCAATTAAATATAAGACAATGAAATTACTTTGTCAAGTCTTATTTTATTTAATTATATGTTTTCGACTCTTAAATGCACAACTCAAATAATGCAAATTAGAAACTCCTTTCTAATTTCATTACGCCTTATAACCAAGGACTACTTTGGTTGTCATTTATCGAATCACATAGGACATTTCTCTTCTTTATATTAGAAGTGGTAGATTCTTTATTGATCATACATTATCTCCACGTACAACTTATTATACCCAAGCATACCCTTTGATATACCCTAAGGGTCTTAAGGAATAAGTCAAAGTATAACTCATCATACACAAGATACTATGATGATCTCAAGTCCAAGGATTACTTAGATTCTTATCACTACTGAGAATTCCTATTGACGAGCAAATAAAACTCCATTAGGTATTCCTTAGCGAGCCACGTTCAAAGGAACTTATTCTCTAATAAGCACCTACATACTTGCTTTAGTGTCTCCACACAAATGATCGTGAGATCAATCATCCTCATCCAACGAAGCGTTAAGCGATGTACGATCTATCCTGGATTCACTAATCCCCAATTTAGTAATCCAACGATTGGGAACTATTTTAGTTTTAAGCTTTCTAAGAATTTAGATCTCATTAGAATGATCATCATCATTATTCTAAAAGCATTGCTTAAAACTATGGGTTTATCACATATTATAAAACAACACATGTAGATAATTAAAAGCCTTTAATAAATTAATACTTTTATTAATGAATGAATAAGATTGTTACAAAGTATATGCTTTATCATCAAACATGATTGGGTTGTGTGCATACTACTTTCAATCTCCCCACTGCACTAAAAGCCAATCGTCGTGGTAACTCATACTCTTCTTCTACAGTGACGATTATCCTGCATTGTTGGATAAGCTTTAGTTAATGGATATGTAATGTTGTTTATGAGAGTCCACTATCTCTATAGTGATTTCCCATCTTTCAATGATTCTTATAATCAAATGATAGTGCCACAACACATGTTTAGATCCAAGATGAGACTTAGAACTATTCTAGTTACGTAATGAACTTTTAATCCAAACAATCAACTTGCGACTTCATTTATAGCTATATACTTTGTCTTTATCACTAAACCAAAGAACTCCTTCTTTGTTTGGAACCTTTCCAATTCAACGCACTACTATTCAAGATAACACTTTACCTTAAAGTGGATTTTCACGCTTAAATCTTGCCTGCTCCAAAAAACTTGAGTCCAGTAAAGCCCTCTAGTTTTAATTCGGACCCACCATGTTTCTGCTCACATCCTTAGTGCTTAGGTTAAGAACTTTAAGATGTTTTTCACCTCTTTACGTTGATCTTCTCCGAGAATATACCGTCGATCAACATCGTCTCGTATATTTCATTGCATATATGATTGTCACTCATGCGATCTCTCTTCTTTGGAGTCTATGGGGATTATTAAGAGAGATATACTCATAGCTCATCGACATGAGACATCTCTTGGAGTTTTCCATGCTAAACGACTTTAGCATCAAATGAATATCGTTCCTTGGGTTAAGTCGAGCATCCTCTTGAATCTATCTATATAGATTTGCATCCCCAATTAAGATACTCTTCCCAAATCATTCATGGAGGAATGTTTAGACAACTTTATCTTTCTTGATTGTAGCATTGGTAAGTAATTCCTCATCCGTAGTATATCAACATATAATACTATACTAGAAATTTCACGCGCTCCACATCCCTTTTGTACACACTAGAACTCTTACCTCATCAGGAATCGATCATCATCTTCTATGATGTGTACCTCATCATCATCATCCATGATGAATCCATACCTCTGGGTATCTTCTGATCTTATTCGATTCGATTGAACAGGTACAATATATATACATCTACATGTTCCTCTTATTTGACTTATAGTGTTTTGTGGTTCTTGACCTTTCAAGATCTATAATCCTCCCACTAGCCCCTTCAATGATAAACACCTTTATCTTAGAAGTAAGCGTGTGTTTCGTAACAAACACCTTTTGCTAAGTTGAATTATAGAACATATACCTAAACTTACTTTGGATGTCCCACAAATTTGTACACGTCAAATCTTGTCCCAAAGCTTATCCTTTGAAACCTTTTCACATAAGTTGGACAACCCCTTATCTTAACATACTTAAGATTAGGAATCCTCCCGTCCATAACTTTTATGGAGTCTTGGGGTGGATTTTGAGGTTACCATTTCGTAGATACCACGACCATTTCTAGGACATGACCACAGAAGAATCTTTGGAATGCTCTGTAAATCATTATGGACCATACCATGTCCAACAAGGTACAATTTTTCCATTCAGATACATCAATCAATTATTCGTATCACGATGTGTCCATTATGAGAAAACCATTTGAGATGATCTAGAAACTTATTGCAAGTATTTATTCCTTGATCTAATCAAAGAATCTTAATACATTGCCAATTTGTTTCACTCACGAATTCTTTGAACCTTTCAAATAATTCACACTTGTATTCAACAAATACATACATTCAACTCTTTGAATGATCATCTCCTTTTCTTATACTAATTTGTTCAATATGCAAAATTATTTTCATGTAAGTCAAGTATACAAAATTTATTAAGTAATATTTCATTCTATACAAAACATTATTATTATAAATAGAACAACAATTGTTCTTAATTATAATACCAAAGATTTCATTGTCCAACAATAAAATGGAAATAATATTTTAACAAGAAGCTGAATACTGATAACAACTTATTGACTTAATAGATTTTCCCAGTAGGCATTGCTAAACTATAAGTTTCTATGGCTAATATGCAAAGAACCTTTGCTTCATTTCCCACATAGGATTACTTATCTTGTTTAACTTTCTACTTACTGCTTGTCCCTTCATAAATCTATATTTATGATAACCAATGTCATTATCCAATACCCAAGTAGAACCTTGACTTAAAGAAAAATTTATTTCAATCATGAACAAATTTGTATTTATGTAACCGAAACTTCACTAAGCTTCTTTGGTTAACCTTTGCAAGATGTTTCTCATGCTTTCTTCCCGATGTCGAGGCTTATAGCGGTGGAAGCAAACTCCTTTCTTTATCCGTGTCGATTTGTTCTTATTATCCTTTATTTTTTGCCTTTTCATTTACCTTCTTTGAATCGTTCTTCTTTTCGTAAAGATCCTTTGGCCCTACCAAGTAAGACTTGATCTTTCTTGGTTGGAAAGTGACTCTCAACATTTTTCAATATATTAAGCAAATCAATGAGGCCGATATCTAGCTTGTTTATATGAAAAATTCACAACAATTGTGAAAGGAGTCCTGGAGTGAGTGCAAGATCAAATCTTGGCTCAACTCTCCATCCATGACAAAACCAGTTGTCTAATTGATCAATCAAATTGATTATGTTAAGAACCTTTTATGCATACTATAGTGTCATTGGCCATTCTAGATCGGAAGAGCTCCTTAGATATCTCGATATCTATCGGTCCTACTTTCCTCACCATCTACTACTTGATGTGCGAGGAATATAGTAGAAGCATCCATAGTTTCATCTTGTGGCTCAAGCTCGTTACTCATAGATGCTGGCATGATGCATTGAGCCAACTGCGCATCTTGCCACTTTCTAAAAGTAGCATGTCTTCCTCGAGGCATTATGCGCAACCATTGGCGAGGATAGGCATATTAAGGACATAAGATAACTTTTTAGCTATGAGAACTATTCTCAAATTCCTTAACCAATCAGTTTAATTTGATGCGGTTAATTTAGCATCTAATATGCTTCGCAGATGATAGTAATTTTAGACATTGTAAAATTACTATAAATGAATTTATGATTAACAACATTTTAACATACATTCTTTTATTAATTACCAAAATAAATTAGGTCTTGTTTTAAATTGGTATCTCCCACTATTTTCTTCAAACTATATTACCTCACTTATATAGTTCTATAAAAATCTAATTAAAGATTTGCTAGTGAGAATAAGGATCCCATTTCAAATGTATATAGCCTTGTGGTGACACAACAAACTATATATAAATAAATAGGTAGACAACTTTTATCAATTACATCAACTATCTGAACTCCTTGTATTTTGCCTCTTAGATTATTTTGATCAAGTGGTGGCACATCCGGAATCAAAATTATCCAAGTTAAGTCCGACTTTAGCACTCTATATATTCAAAAAGAAAAATATCATCCTTGTGGTGACACAACAAAACAATATTGTTCAATTTTTTTTATAAGCATCAAATGTGATAAATTAACATCTTAAATACTTAATACTTGCCTTGTGGTGACACAACAAACTCGTATTAAATATTTAATACTCTATTAATTTTATCATGCTTAGAAGGCGACGTTCGATATTCCAAATATCTTTGAGCGCTTAGACTTAATATAAAATTGAGGGTTTGTTATTAATTTGTCTCATTCTTGTTTAAGCGCCAGGCATGCATATATATATATATAAAATACGCGTCATATTAATGAACATGCGAAGCATGTTTGCATAATATATAATATATATAGTATAAGCATGCACATATAGAATACTATATTCTACCCTGGATTGATTATGGACTTTTATTCTAGTTTGGTTCACTAGAGCCACCAAGTGAACCAAAAGGTCAAACCCTGAGGGTGCAAGAAATAATATTTAAATATAACTATTACATTTAAAACCGGCTCCATTACAAAAGGTCTTCAAGCGCTTCTTGTCCCTTAATCTCTAATTCTTCAAAATTAATTCTAACTATTCCTATTACAATACTATTTTAAAATAAATAGAAACCTTGATCGCCATCGAGGGAAATAGCATAGGAGGAGATAGAATTTACATTAAGAAAAATTAGAGAAGGCATACTGTGAGACCCCATTTAATAAAACCCATACATTCATTGCATCCAACTAAAATAAAATCCAATCGCATTGGTCAATAGTCCATAATCAATCCCATTTATTATCATACACATCACCATATTATCAATAAATAACATTCATCTCATAATAATAAACATTTAATATATATATTGATATCATTTAATGGGCAAATTTAGTTAATATAAAATCAATTTTGAATCAAAATAAACTCCTTTATTTTAATCCAAATTTAAATCAAAATAAAACTATTTTATTTTAATTTATCTAATTTTGAATAAAATAAACTATTTTATTTTAATCAAAATTTTAATCAAAATAAACTCCTTTATTTTAATTAATTATGGAATCCAATTCCATATAAAAAAAATCTTTAATTAAAATAAACTCTTTATTTTAATTAATTATAAATCTATTTAAAGGAAACACGGATATTCTTTCCTATTCACAAATTTATTTTGAATAATATGAAATCTTATTCCATATTTAAATAAACTCCTTTATTTAAGAAACACGGATTTTCTTTCCTATTCACAAATAAACTTTCTTTTATTTTGAATAATATGAAATCTTATTTAATTAATTATGGAATATTCTAAATAAACTCCTTTATTTAAGGAAAGATGGATTTACTTTCCTATTCACAAATAAACTATTTTATTTTGAATAATATGAAATCTTATTTCATATCTAAATTTAAGGAACTCTTTTATTTAAGGAAATAAACTATTTTATTTTGAATAATATTCAATTTCAATCTCCAATTAGTTATCATGGAATCAAATTCCAAACTTACAATTAGTTAAGATGAAATTCTAATTTTAAAATTAAAAATAAAACTATTATTTTAAAATTAAAATAAACTTTTTATTTAAAATTAAAATAAACCTTTTATTTTAATAATAAAATTATTGAGAATAATATATATATATATATATATATATATATATATTAACCGTATATTAACCATATTCTAGGTATTAATATTATTATATATATATATATATAATTCCTTGATTACCGCATAACCCAAAATTTTTTTTGCCATTTTATTTTTTTTTTTAATAAATTTTATACAATAAAATTTTGCCCAATTAAATTGTTCTAAACACATATCAATATAATATTAAATTAAAACAATTAATAATTTGGATAAAGGTTTGGCTCGATGCGCACCGTTGAGTTTATATAATATTAATAATGTAAATCAAATTGCATAAAAAGTCTTGAGCGTGGTAAAATCGAGTTTAAAAATTTACAAACCATATACGGATCACCCTTTATGCGTAATTATTAATTAAAAGCGAAAAGATAAAGAATAAATCATACCTTGAAGATCGAGCTTCCTCAATCTGCAAGTTCACCTCCAAATCCTTTCGCGTTCAATCTTGAATCCACCGGTTTGGTTCCTTCCTTTCGATCAACGTTAGCCACCCATTGTGTTTGGCCTCCTCTAGAGGTGATCCACCAAGGAAGAATAAAATTCAAGAAGATGGGTGTTTAAACCCTAGTTTTTCTATCTCTATGTAAAAGGTGTCTTTCTCAACAATTGGAATTATGTCAGATGTTGAAAAAATCAACAACAGCATCTCACAAATAAGACTCCTTTATTTATAATAAGAAGTGACCTCTTATTTATAGAATTGGGTTTAATTAATTAAATTTTTCTTTTAATTAATTAAGCTCCTAATCTTATTAGGGATAATTAATTAAACTCCTTTAAATTTTCCTTCTAATTAGGAATAAATAGAAGTACTTATATTAAATTAATTCCTAAACTCTTTTAAATTAAAATAATAATAATTGTAATAAATTAATAAGACTCTTCTTAACTTAATTTATATTTAATAATTCTAAAATATTAAATAATAAATATTAAGCTATTTATTTATTAATCACCGTAGATTAAATTAAATATCCTAAATTATTACTTTTATGAAATTAAATAATTAATTCTTCCAATAATTGTGACCCTAATATTAAGCCAGGTTAATAAGACTTTAAATAAATAAATTATTTAATTTATTAAATATATTTATTAATATTTCTCAAATATTAAATAATAATATTTCAAGCTATTTAATTTATTCTATCACCATAGATTAAATTAAATATATTACATTATCATATTTTATTACGATATACCATTAAATTCATTAATTATTCTCCTTTAAATAATTATTCTTCCTTTTATCCATATTCTGTCTCTTCCTTTAGAATAAATCCATTATATTCCACAATTATACCTTGCAAGAATAATTACCATCTGATTTAAATAAATAAATTTGGTGTTTATTTATGATATTCTAGTCTATTCAAAGACGCCCATAAGATCATGCTAAACACCTAAGATTAGTGTTGGAGACACTAAGGAAGGAGAAGTTGTATGCAAAATTCACTAAGTGTGAATTTTGGTTGGAGAAAAATCATACAGCTTTTTAGGTCATGTCATTGACCGTCATTAGAGGGGATTCGGTAGATCCAACAAGGTTGAAGCCATGATGAATTGGGAACAATCATCAAAATCTTGTTGAGGTGCTTGAGTTTTCTAGGGTTAGCGGGTTCTTATCGGAGATTCATCCGAGATTTTTCAAAGATAGTTACTCCATTGACCGACTAATTTAACAAGGAAGATGGTGAAATACGCGTGGACTGATAAGTGTGAGGACAATTTTTAAGAACTGAAGAGGAGGTTGAGTAAAGCGCCTGTTTTGTCATTACCTGATGACAAATGAAATTTTGTAGTTTATAGCGACGCTTCGCATAGAGGACTTGGTTGCGTGTTCATGCAGCATGGCAAGGTCATTGGGTATGCATCTAGGCAGTTGAAGGATTATGAGAAAGTTTATCCTACTTATGATCTGGAACTGGCCGCAGTAGTTTTTGCTCTAAAGATACGGAGACATTATCTTTATAGAGAAAAATGTGAGATATACACTGTGAGACCCCGAATTTTATGAAATAAAAGTATTTAATTTTTCTATTTTGTTAAATAGTTAAATTGATAAAAGTTTAAATTTAAGGGTGACATTTGAAAATTTTTCAAAGTAAACAAGTTGTCATAAAATAATCGGTGGTAAAATACGCGTGGTTGCATAGTAGTACACGGTATTGATTATTAATGCTTACGTGAGAAGTCACTCAGTTTGATTCGATTATTATCGATATTTTATATATTATTAAATCAATAATTGAGATGATACAGTTATTCATGTTATTATTTGCATAATTAACAATGTCTAGAAGTTCTGTCAAGGAGAGGTTTGGTCACCTAATTGCGCACCAATAAGGAGAAATCTTTATTGGAAAGCCCCCTAATGAGTGCATATTATTCATTTATTTTGATTCCATTATATTTAGTTTTATTGCATGTTTCATGTGTATATGAGCTTATTAAGGTGTTTAATGATTTTAGGAAGAATTGGAGCTGAAATGAGGAAAAAGAGAAAATTGCAGAATTTTTAGCATTAAGTTGGATGTATGTTCTTAGCTTGGGACTTGAATTTTATTGTAGAGCTCTTCTTTAGCTTTTCGGAACATCTTGAATCGTCCCAATCGGAGTTCATATGAAAAAGTTATGATGTTTTTACTAAACGGACGTTGAACCTCAAAGTTTGGAAGTTGTAATTTACACAGCAGTCACTTGGAGTCCGATTTCGACTTTGATGCAGACCGATTCTATCGATTCTTAATGAATGAAAGTTGTATATCTCGTCGATATCTTCGTTTTGATAGGTAGCAGGCCCCGTAACTCCTCCTAGATCAAAAGTTATGCTCGTTTTACCAAAGGACGTCGCAGCAGGAAATGAAAATTCGCCCCAGCGAATTTGAGCGGGAAAATCAGGAAATCTTGAATTTTTGGAAAGTTTCTAAATGCTGATTTTGGTAAACTTCTACATGGAATTGGATTGATATTTCTATTAGCTTTAGGATTTCCTTTAGACTAAGATTTATTTCCAAATTGAATTCTATTTCTTTATGGAAACTAATTATGATTTGTAATTCCTTTTAGGATTTGGATTTCTACATCCTATAGGATTTAGGACTTTGTCTAGCACTATAAATAGAGGATGAGAGTCAAGGTTTTATTCATTCAACAATCAACTATCATCTATTGGAGTGCAGACTCATGAGCATGTCAGGCTAGTTCTTTTCATTCAGTTCTAAAGGGAGGTGAATCCTTGTTACAAGTAATTGATTAATTGAGTATTATTATTTATTCCTTCTTGTGTGAAATTTCTTCTGATAATCTATTTTCATTGATTGCATGTTAATTGATCTAATTGATTTAATATGGCCAATTGAGTTAATTTAATCATTATCATCTGCTAGATTAAGATTGGTATTGCGTGTAATTGATATCTGTCTTCATCACAAGTAGCAACATGGTAATACTAATTGTGGACAAGCTTTTGTGTATTGCTAAGATTATTAGAAAATAAGTTAAACAAATCTAGCTTATGTGTTTGTTGCTTGGATTAGCCTAATTCTCTATTTCTTAATGCTTTTATCATATTAAATCTAGAGAGCTTATTCTAGGTTGTATGCTAGTTAGAATCTGGTGGAGAGCTTGTTTCATACAGTGATAATCTAAGGAGAATATCGGATAACAGAGCTTATTGTTATCTAGGGCTAATAGTTTCATTGAAGGAAAAATAATAATAACTTGATTAATTGATTGTTGTACTTGGTGAAACCGAATGCGAATCCCGAAATTTTTACATCTTTAATTAATATTATCATTTAATTCTTGTTCTCTTAGTTTAAAAAAAAATTTCAAAAACCCCCCATCTTTATTTTTCTATCAAAATAATAGAATAAATATAAAACAAATCACTCTCTGTGGGATCGATCCTTGCTTACTACTGTGCTAATTGTTTGAATTTATAAAGTGAAAGTGAGGTTAATTTAGGAGTGTAAACGACGGCTCCCACCCCTCTTTCACTCGAAACAAATCGTTATTAATATTGCGAGTTATAATAATAGTGAATAAATGTTATTAAAAATCGAAATTGAGTTCGGAGTTGAATTTGGAGACGCGGACATGATATTTGAGTCCGGAACGATGAAATTAGTAAGAATAGACTATAAACACAAATTTTGTCGGGGTTGACTTTTTGGTCAAAAAAGTCAACAGTTGGCTTTTTCGGAAAAAGTCAAACTTCAAAAATGAAATTTTTGAGAAAAATATTTCCATTGTGTTGGGATTTTTAGTGTTAGTGGAAATCGACATTTATTTCGATAATAATTGATGTCTGGAGGTTATATTGACCAATCGGGTAATTAATCGAATAAATGAGCAATTAATTGCTATTAATTCACATGATTATAACTATTTGTTCATATGTGTGTACTATTGATTCACATTCATGTACTATTAGGGGAGGTGGTGCAAGATTGATAATACTTGCATGACTAAGTTAAAAATGGAGGTATAAATGGAGGTACTTATACTATAATTCAGATTTTCACATGATTATAACTATTAAGTCACATGAATAAACCGTTAATTCACATGATTTACTAGTAGGGGAGGTGGTGCAAGTTTGATAATACTTGCGGGACTAAATTAAAATGAATGAAAAGTTGAATGTATTGTCTTTGTAATATTTCGAGCCCCAAAATGTGCAATTATCGAAACTATATTTTCCTATAAATAAGCTCATTCTTCCTTCATTTATCACTAATTCACTAAAGCTATAGAACAATTATTATAGAGAAAAATTATAGAGAAAAGAAGAAGAAAAGTCCGCTACCTCTCTACTCCAAAGATCCGATTTCTTTCTAAGGTAAGGGTATTATTTCTTTCGTATTCATGAAGAGAGCTATTGTTATTCCATTCCTTATTATTATGTTAGAATAACATGTCTATGCGAATATTGTTATTCCATTCCTTATTATTATGTTGGAATAACTTTGCTACATGCTAAGCAATCTTATATACATGGTGAAATTCTTCTATTATTCCATTCTTTATTATTCATTTGGAATATCCTGTTTGTGCGTTTCTGGCATGACACAGTTCCATTCTTTATTATTACATTTGGAATATCCTATACATGCGGCTTTATGCATGACACTGTTCCATTCTTTATTATTACATTGCGATATCACATGCATGCGAATTACGCATGACACAGTTCCGTTATTTATTATTCATTGGAATAACTTTGTTTGTCTTGGTCTATCGCATGCATGGTGAATTCTTCATTATTCCATTCTTTATTATTCGCTTGGAATAACTTTTGTCTCGCGGACTCACCGTATGCATGGTGAATTCTTCTCATTATTCCATTCTTTATTATTCATTGGAATAACTTTTTACATGTGGATTACCATATGCATGGTGAATGATCCTTTGTATTCATTCCTTATTAAATTGTGAAAATGATCTCATGATATCGTGGATTACTGCATGGCGGGTGAAAATCCATTTGCGATTTAAAGATATTCTATTATACTACTTGGGTATTCGGGGCACTTTTTGTGTCGGAGTACTATTCACGAGTTACTATTCATAGGTTACTATTCACCCAAATTACTATTCACTCTAGTATTATTCACTCAGATATTCGGAGCACTTTTCGTGTCAGGATACTATTCACGAGTTACTATTCATGGGTTACTATTCACCCAAATTACTATTCACTCTAGTATTATTCACTCGGGTATTTGGGGTACTTTTCATGCCGGCGTACTATTCATGAGAAGTACTATTCACAGGGTGCTATTCACCTAAAAAATATATTTCTTTTCTGTCCAAATTATTTTTGATACAGAAATGTTATTCTTGAATTTTACTCTACAAAGCATTATCATGTTGACAATTTGGATATTTTTAAACTCTGGATAAATTTAAAGTCTTTAACATTTATCCTTGATTTCGTTTGATTAATGCTTATATCATTGTCATAATCCTCATGCTATATTGTGATAAAAGTCATCTTTGGCTTACGTGCATAGATGAACTGTTGATTATTGGTTTTATGGTTGTATATCTTTTGCTTACATGCAAAGATGGACAGGTGTATGACATGATCATGACCAATTGGTGATAATAACGAATATCCTTGGCCTAGTAGTGAAATTAGTATTCACACAAGCCAATCATGTTTGATGATAAAGCATATACTTTATGTAACAATCTTATTCATTTATTAATAAAAAGTATTAATTTATTAAAGGCTTTTAATTATCTACATGATGTTGTTTTATAATATGTGATAAATCCATAGTTTTAAGTAATGCTTTTAGAATAATGATGATGATCATTCTAATAAGATCTAAATTCTTAGAAAGCTTAAAACTAAAATAGTTCCCAATTATTGGATTACTAAATTGTGGATTAGTGAATCCGGATAGATTGGTACATACGTTGCTTGCTCATTAGATGAGGATGATTGATCTCATGATCATTTGTGTGGAGACACTAAAATAAGTATGTAGGTGCTTATTAGATAATAAGTTCACTGAACGTGGCTCGCTAAGGAATACCTAATGGAGTTTTACTTGCCTGTCAATAGGAATTCCTATAGTGATAGTAGTACAAGTGATCCTTGGACTTGATATCATCATTGTATCTTGTGTATGATGAGTTATACTTTGACTTATTCTTTAAGACCCTTAGGGTATATCAAAGGGTATGCTTGGGTATAATAAGTTTTACATGGAGATAATGTATGATTAATAAAGAATCTACCGCTTCTAGTAAAAGAAGAGAAGTGTCATCTTATGTGATTCGATAAATGACAACCCAGTAGTCCTTGGTCAAGGCAGAATGAAATTAGAAAGGAGTTTCTAATTTGCATTATTTGGAGTTGTGCATTTAAGAGTCGAAATACATATAATTAAATAAAATAAGACTTGTGATAATTCCATGTCTTATATTTAATTGGGACATTGTATGGTGGAAGGATTGAATTATGCAGTAACTATTTACTCAAAGGTTCTTTTATGATTGATGTTGAAATCTATATTATCTGGAAAGTCGTTGATCGCTGGGGAGGCTTATCCCTATTGTAGAATAAATATTATTTATTTAAATAAATTAATAGTTTAATTTATTTATTTAAATAAGATTAGAATTGTTCTAATTGATTTATTCACAATCGGTTTAATATGGAGAACCTAAAGGTTCACACCAAAAAGGAAGAATAATTATTTAAAAAGTTAATGACATAATCGTAATAATTATTTAAGTATATTTAATTTAATCTATGGTGATAGAATAAATTAAATAACTTAATATTATTATTTAATATTTTAAAAATATTAAATATAAATTAATAAGAGGAGTCTTATTATTATTATTACTATTATTATTATTTAATTCCTAAAGGAGTTTGGGAATTAATTAATTAAAAGTACTCTCTTATATTCTAATAAGATTAGGAGGTAAATTAATTTAAAGATTTTAATTAATTATTCCTAATAAGATTAGGAGCCTAATTAATTAAAGGAGTTTAATTAATTAAAATAAAACCCAATTCCTTAATTGTTAAGGAGGGTTGCCTACATTTATAAATAAGAGGAGTTTTATTATGGGTGAGTGAGTTGTTGACGTTTTCATAGAATACGTAATTCCAATAGTTGGGAGAGTACGCTCTTTTTCTATAGAGATAGAAAACTAGAGTTTAGCCAACCACCCATCTTCTTGAATTTTTGTTCTTCCTTGGTGGACCACCTCTAGAGGCCAAACACTTGGGTGGCTACGTTGATCAAAGGAAGGAACCAAACCCGGTGGATTCAAGTTGAACGCAAAAGGATTTGGAGGTGAACTCGTACCTGAGGAAGCTCGAATCTTCAAGGGTATGATTCTTGTTCTTTATCTTTTTTGTTTAATTAATAATTGCGCATAAAGGATGATCCGGGTATATGGTTTGTAAAATTTTTAAACTCTGATTTTCCATGCTTCCGCTTATTTTTTGCAATTTGATTGCGTTCATGAGTATTACAAACCTAACACGTAGTGCATGGATAATTCGATGATGTGATTGGCAGGATCATGACCATTAGTTAACAGTCGAATGTCTTTGGTAGTAGTGCAGTGCATTTGACGAACAATGATTGATTAGTATGATCATGACCATTGGTTTTATAGTTGAATATCTTTGGCTGTAATGCAAAGGTAGACAAGCTGATTGGTATGATCATTGTTATTACATTTGAATATCTTTAGCCTTTGGGGGTAAGGATATTAAGTAAACGTTCTATTAAGCCTTTGTGGCAAGGAGAAACTGTTGATTTACATGATTATAAATATGAATTGTGGATTTAATTATAATATTTGGTAGTTCAGGTGAAAACAGGTGATGAGAGTTCTTTTGTCTTGGGTATAATTTATGGGTATGATTATGACCAGGGATTATTCGGTATAGTCATGACCATTGATGATTATATGAATATCCTTGGCCCGTAGTGCAGGGATGATTCGATGATGTGGCTTATTTATTAAGCTGAGTCTCAGCGATAGAAATTGATGAAAACATTATAAATTATAGAAGATAGTAGATTTTATGCTCTACTTGACTCTTCTAATGGATTTCTTATTTCCGCTGTAGTTGTCGATCTAAAACTTGTTGTCTATTGTATTCTATCAGTTGTTATACTGCTGAAGGCTAAGGATAATTTATTCTGCATTATCTTAGTCATAATATTTCTTACTGGGTTAGTTGAGCTCACCCTTTTCTTTTAATGTTCTCTTCAGGAAATGAGAACGTAGTCGGGATGAGTCGGGGAATGGAGTGATGGTCCAGGATAAATGGCTTTAGTAGTCCTCACTATTCTACGGAATAATGTGATAATAATTGTAATGAGGACATCGTTGAGCGTGGATATTATTTAGATGACAATATTCTTGTTTAAACTCTCAGCTATGTTTTGTTGTATTTTACACGACAGTTGTATAATTAAGTTTTTATTTATATTTTGTACCATGTATTTGGCGACTCAAGATGGGTGATGTATACCTATTTTGGGCGCTTCACATACACGGACCACAAGAGTCTAAAATATATCTTCACACAAAATGAGTTGAACATGATGCAGAGGAGATGGTTGGATTTGATAAAGGATTACGACTGTGAAATGTTGTATCACCCTAGAAAAGCCAATGTAGTTGCCGACGCCTTAAGTAGAAATGGTCGGGAAAAGTTGTCTTTGTTAACGGCTCAAACTGAGTTAATAACAGAGATGGCTAGGATGGAATTGGAAGTAAAGCTGTCAAGTGAAGTTGGACAAATGATGTTTATGACAGAGATGCAATCTACCATCGTAGAAAGAGTTAAGAAGGTTCAACTCAAAACTGATGAGTGTGACCGGATAAAGGAGCGGCTAGCCAATGAAAAAGATATCAATTATAGTCTTGATAATGAAGGATTATTAAGATTTGAAGGAAAAATTTGGGTTTCGAATGAGACGGAATTAAAGGAGCAGGTTTTACAAGAGGCTCATAGTTCGAGGTTTTTGATTCATCCTGGTAGTACTAAGATGTATCAAGACCTTCGACAGAGCTTTTGGTGGTCGAACATGAAGAGAGAAATAGCGAAGTATGTAAGTAGGTGCTTAACTTGCCAGAAAGTTAAGGCCGAATATCAACGACCAAGTGGCTTGTTACAGTAATTGGAAATTCTGGAGTGGAAGTGGGAAAATATCACGATGGATTTTGTGGTGGGACTTCCGACTACAAAGAAAGGGTATGATGCGATTTGGGTAATAGTGGATCGATTGACGAAGTCGGCTCACTTTTTACCAATTAGGGTTAAGTACAACTTAGATTAGTTAGCTAGACTCTATGTTAAGGAAATAATTTCCAGTCATGGAGTACCAGTATCAATTGTGTCAGATCATGATCCACGATTCACATCGAACTTTTGGAGAAGTCTACAAGAGCAGATGGGAATGCAGTTGAATTTGAGTACGGCGTATCATCCACAAACTGATGGACAGAGCGAGAGAACAATTCAAACGTTAGAAGATATGCTAAGATCTTGCGTCATGGATTTCAAGGGTAGTTGGGATGATCATCTACCATTAGTGGTGTTCACGAACGTTTATCGTTTTTGTTAAAAATGAACTAATAGGTGAAATTTTAGCAAACGAAGTCGAATAGATAAAATTCTTGCATGAACGCATAGAGTATGTAATTTGTGAACCGTAGGCTTTTGAATGAGACAATTCAGACTTATAACGAAGAAGTTATGCATCCGGAGTTTCATAAAAATTTCAAAAGTCAGAATTTTTTTAAGGCACATAATCTGCTGCCATGGCTGACCTAAGGCCAAAAGATGGCGCCGTTGCGCCGAACACAGTGTCTGAACCTACTAAACTTTCGTGTCACAGCACGACATGAAGAGCAAGGACTCGAACCGCAAATTGAAGTCCGGACTCTTATCATCTTAACTAACTCATGCCACAACGCGGCTTAAAGAGTAAAGGGTGGCGCCGCAGCGCCAACCCTAGGGTTTGGTTAATAATGAAGGTTTACAAGTATATCATGAACAGTAATTGAGTAATAATAAACTGAGGAACTTAATAAGGTATGGTAAGCTATTGTTACACCTTATTTATGTGGTCTAAAGGTTTAAGATAAGTAATCAATCACGAATGTAACGAAAAGTCAGAACCAATAAATAACAAATCTAAGTCAGGATTAGATTGAGATGAAGGGTAAGATATAGTAGTATACCTACTTGATTATATATGTGTGACACCCCCAAAACAGGTATACATCACCCATCTTGAGTCGCCAGATACATGGTACAAAAATACAAATACAACTTAATAATACAACTGTCATGTAAAATACGACAAAACATAAACTGAGAGTTTTAATAAGAATATTGTCATCTAGACAATATCCACACTCAATGGAGTCCTCATTAAATTTATTGTCACAAAATTTAACAGAATAGTGAGGACTACTAATGCTATCATCTGGACCATCACTTCGTTCCCCGACTCGTCCCAATTTATATTCTCATTTCACAGAGAGAAACGGTGAAGGAAAGGGTGAGCTCAACTAGTCCAAGAAGAAATATTATGACTAAGATAATGCGAATAAATTATCATTAGTCTTCAACAATGTTAAACCGATAAAATACAATGGACATCAAGTTTAAGCTGCGGTGAACAAACAATCCATTAAAAGAGTCAAGTAGAGAATAAAATCTACTATCTTTTATGATTTAAAAAGTTTTCATCACTTTTATCATTTGAGACTCGACAATAAATAATCCACATCATCAAATCATCCCCGCACTACGAGCCAAAGATATTATTTAGTATCACGACCACGAATTATCCATGCACTCGGGCCAAAGATAATCGTGTTTTCATCAATGGTCCCGATCATGCCATAAAACAATTCATCTTTGCTTCCTTGTCAAGAGAATCCATAGCCATAATCATACCACCAAAAAGCATCCCATCACTACGGGCCAACGAGGACTTTTTCCACATCATTTATAACATTACGGTCATGATTATCTAGAATAATAATCCTCAGTCATAATCATACCAAGTCCATCTATACTTCACTGAACCACAGATAACTTTCAACAAAATATAAACATGAGGATGATGACAATGATATAAGAATTCAATAAAACAAGTTCAAGAATTAAATTATCCGAGAACTAATAACATCCAAATTGTCAACATGATACTTCTTTGTAGAGTAAAATTCAAGAATAATATTCATGCACCAAAAATAAGTTGACAGAAAAGAATCAATTTTTAAATAAGTGAATAGTACCAAAATGAATAGTACTTTGGGAATAGTACCTCGTGAATAGTAACCCGACATGAAAAGTACTCCAAATACCCGAGTGAATAATATTCGGGTGAATAGTAACTTGTGAATAGTAACTCGTAAATAGTATTTCGGCATGAAAAGTGCCCCAAATACCCGAGTAAATAATACTAGAGTGAATAGTAACCGGGTGAATAGTAACCTGTGAATAGTAACTCGTAACATAAAATACCAAATAAAATGATATTTCATGACGAGTATAGAAGTCAAAACTTTAACCAACTGATTATAATAAATAATGGAATAACAAAAGAAATCACCAGGCATGCGGTACTTCGCATAGATAGGTTATCCCAACAGAATAATAAATAACGGAACCGGTCGAGCGTATACATGCACCGACGGATATATTCAACGAAATAATAAAGAATGGAATAACAAAAGAAATTACCATGCATGCGGTACTTCGCATAGACAGGTTATTCCAACAGAATAATAAATAACAGAAAAAGGTCCGGCGTAAAATGCACAGATATGATATTCCAACAGAATAATAAAGACGGAACCAGGTTCGACGTAAAACGCATAGACATGATATTCCAACAGAATAATAAAGAATGGAATAACAACAGAATTTCACCATGTATGCGGTACTTAGCATAGACAGGTTATTCTAGCAGAATAATTAATAATGGAATAACAGAAAAATTTTGTGACGCCCCCAAAATAAATCCAATCCACCCAACCTATTCTGAGTCGCCAAATACATGGTACAGAAAGTAAACTACAACTTTAATAATACAATTGTCGTGCAAAATACGATAACACATACTGTGAGTTAAAATACAAATATTGTCTTCTAGACAATATCAACACTCAAATAAGTCCTCATTATAATTATTCATACACTATTTTACAAAAATAGTGAGGACTACTAAAACATCTTTCTGAGCGTAAATAAATCTATCATTTATATACGCATCAAATAAATATTTTCTTATCATATAAATTAATAATTAATTATTCACAAATAATATTACGAGAATCACAATTATGACAACCAGCAAAGCCTCCCGAAAGAGGAGGCTTTCAGATAAGGATTTCTCCTCACTTCTTGGTAGCCTTGATTAGGTGACCAAACCTTTCCTTGACAGAACTTTCTAGACATTGCCAATAATGCTTTATCTAATAATATTATTCAAATAATATGAATTATTGATCCGATAATGGGAAATCTTGTCTGATGACAATTATTGAAACAATAATAATATAAAATATCAATGCGTGAATTATTGAATCAATAAAATAAAATATTGAGCAAAGAACTACTGATTAAAAATTATTGAGTAGTGCCTTGCTACGTAAGAATCAATAATTCCAAAAATACTTTGCAATACCGCAGTGTATTCTTTATGCAACCATGCCAGATATCACATATTTTAACCACCGAATATTCCAACGATGTTACTTGGTAACAATTACTGCCGTTATTTATAAAACTTAAACCTTGTCATTTTCTTCATCCGACAGTTATTCCAAGCATGTGGCCCACTGATTGATTTTCTAACGTCATTAAATGCGGATATTCCCAAAAAAAAGAATTTTCCACGACGAATGAATATTCCCCAATGTAATGAATATTTTATAACCACTTGCTTAATTTTGCAAAATTTGCACATTTCAGCCATAAGCAAAGAATTATATCAAATTAACACCTTATTAATTTAGAATAATGAATAGAAGAAAAATTCAATTTTATTTATAATAAGTTGGGGTCTTACAAATTTCACCAAGTATATGGTAGCTCATGTATCTGAGTTATTCCAACGTAATAATAAAGAATGGAATAATAGAAGTTCTCTTTATGAATATGAAAAAAATAATACCCACTTACCTCGAAGAGAAGACCGGATCTTTGGAATAGTTAGGTAGCGGGGTTTCTCTTCTTCTTTTCTCTATAGATTTCTCTCTATAATAATGGCTCTAAAAACTTTAGTAAATTGGTGAGAAATGAAGGAAGAATGAGCTTCTATTTATAGGAAAACATAGTTTCGATAATTTCACGTTTTGGGGCTCAAAAATTACGATCTGATACCTCCAACTTTTCTTTCATTTTTAATTTAGTCTTGTAAGTATTATCAATCTTGCACCAACTCCCCCTAAGTAGTAAATCATGTGAATCAATATTAAAATGATGTGACTCAATAGTAAATCATGTGACTCAATAGTTCTAAACATGTGAAAAAAATTAATTACAATATAGTACCTCCATCTATACCTCCATCTTTAACTTAGTCATGCAAGTATTATCAATCTTGCACCAACTCCCCTAATAGTAAATGAATGTGACTCAATAGTACACACATGTGAACAAATAGTTATATAAGCATGTGAATAAGTAGCAATTAATTGCTCATTTATCCGATAAATTACCCGATTTATCAATATAATCCCCAGACATCAATTATCATCTGAATAGATATCGATTTCAACTAACACCAATAATCCCAACACAATGGAACTATCAAATTCATCTTTAATCAACACGAAATTATTCATCATTAATATTATAACTCACAATATTTAACAACCGGTCGTTCCTGTGAAAAGGAGGGCTTTCGATAAGGATTTCTCCTATTGGCGGCGCAATTAGGTGACCAAACCTCTCATTAGCGAACTTCTAGACATTGCAAATATTGCAATTTAATAATATGAATAACTTTTTCGTCTTAATTATTGATTTAATAATATATAAAATATTGTGCGAGATGATCTTGTGATAATAATCGAATCGATAATATGAAAGATATGATCAAGATTCTTGTAGTAATAATTGAGTATAAGCGGAGTGACTCTTCACGTAAGCATCAATAATCAATCTGGTGTCTACTTATGCAACCACGCCATTACATTGTAATTTTACTACTAAGGGTAGTTCAACGGTTTTAACGGTAAAACTTCCTACCGATTTTTCATAAAAATATTTTTGTCGTTTTCTCAATCCGAATGATAATTCCGTTAATAGGTCCACTAATGATGTTGCCATCGTCTGAATATTCCCCGACATAAAGAATATTCTCCACCAATCGAATATAATATAACAACTTGCATACTTTGAAAAATTTATAAATATTACCCACATTATAACATTATATTAAATCCACACCATAATATTCAAATTTTTTTTTTGAGAAATTTAAATCTTTATTCGTAAAATTTGGGATTTTACAATCTCCCCTCCTTATGAAATTTTGCCTCGAAATTTACGTGCGTTACACAGTATCTTAGATGAGATGAGGACACTTCGTCCGATTCTAACTCTTGAGGTATAACCTTTGAGTGTTGAATACGATTCTTCTTATCCAAGATTTTAACATGTATCTCCGCATACGTTAAATCTTCTGCTATCTCGTCTAGTTCTAATTTAATAACGTGGTTCGGGCCATCGTAACATCGATACGTGAAAAACGTTATGAACACGCGACATACTTGGAGGTAAAACGAGCCTATAGGCCACAGTTCCTACTCGATCTAGGATTTCAAATGGGCCAATAAAATCGAGAGTTGAGGTTTCCTCTCTTCATCGATTCTTGTTTCTAGAATAACGCCCTCTTGAACCTTCTTCTTCATATTCATCGGCTCAAAGATTACGTAGCTTGAAGCGAATTTTAACTTTTTGATTAAAGTCAATTCTACTCGTATATTCGTTATCTTCACGTAGGTTCGTATAGTCGCACTCATAAACGAATACGATCTTCTACTCAATGTGTCAGCTACCACGTTCGCTTTTCCAGGATGGTATTGAATGGTACGATCGTAATCTTCAACAGCTTGAGCCTACGTCTTTGGCGCATGTTACGTTCGTTTTAGTTGAAGAAATATTTAAGGGTTTTAGAAATGGGGTTTTGTACAAGGGTCAGTACAAATTTCTATTTCACGCGCCCGGGAGGTAGCCAAAAGTCTTCAAGAATACGTCATGAAATTTATTAACGATAGAAATATCATTCAAAACTGTGACTCCCATCCAAGACTTGGATAACACTTGTAATGAAGGTTTCTCCTAACGGAGTTTCAACAGATAAGTCAAAGTCTAACTTCTATGGAGTCAAATTTAAATGTTGAACGCAAGCTAGAGAGATAAAAGAATGGGTAGAACCGGTATCTAATAAGGTATAGACTTCGCAAAAATTTATAATTAACTAACCCGTGCTAACTTCGTTCGGGTTACTCACTTTTTGAGAAGTCACGAAAAACGCTTCTCCTGAAACCACCGACTTTGTTTTGTCTGTATCCGCCTTTGGTGCCACCGTCCTTGCTGAACTTGACTTTGGTGCACGACAAAATCGGGCTAGGTGACCTTTTCTTCTTGAAATTTCCACTTCTATTATCTTGGCCATGATTACCAATCAAGTGGTTACCATTCTTGGCATGATAATTTCCCCGATGGTTATCATTGTTCGATAAATTGGTACCACCATTATGATTATTATCGTGTTGTTGGTCGTTACCTTTTCTTTGAGTGAATCAACGCTCTCATGTGCTTCATTGCTTATCTCAACATTTTCGGATGCCATTCTCAAACACTTTCACAAAACAAGGGTTAATTAACATATCACATACTATCCCTATACTCTCGTGAGCCAATTAAATACCAAATAAACTTGGGTAGGTCATACTAGCGAAGGAATTCCCCGTCTCTCCCTCTAGTTCTTATCTCATATCTCGGCCGGGGATCATATCCTAAAGCTTTGATACTAAACCAGTGGCCTTCAAAAAATGTATACATCACCCATCTTGAGTCGCCGGGATACATGGTACAAAAATACAAATACAACTTAATAATACAACTGTCGTGTAAAATATGACAAAACATAAACTGAGAGTTTTAATAAGAATATTGTCATCTAGACAATATCCACACTCAATGGAGTCCTCATTAAATTTATTGTCACACTATTTAACAGAATAGTGAGGACTACTAATGCTATCATCTGGACCATCACTTCGTTCCCGACTTAAATCCCATTTATATTCTCATTTCCTGAAGAGAACAGTGAAGGAAAGGGTGAACTCAACTAGCCCAGTAAGAAATATTATGACTAAGATAATGCAGAATAAATTATCATTAGTATTCAACAATGTTAAACTGATAAAATACAATGGACATCAAGTTTAACTGCAGCGGAATAAACAATCCATTAAAAGAGTCAAGTAGAGAATAAAATCTACTATCTTTTATGATTTAAAATTTTTTTCATCACTTTTATCGCTAACACTCGACTTTTAATAAATAATCCACATCATTAAATCATCCCCACACTGAGGTGCCAAAGATATTATTTAGTATCACGACCACGAATTATCCATGCACTCACGGACGAAGATAATCGTGTTTTCATCAACAGTCTGATCATGCCATAAAACAATTCATCTTTGCTCCCTTGGCCGAGGAGAATCCATAGTCATAATCATACCAAAAACCTGTCCATCAATGCACTACGGGCCAATGAGGACTTTTTTGACATCATTTGTAACATTACGGTCATGATTATACTGAATAATCCTGGTCATAATCATACCAAGTCCATCTATGCACTACAGGCCACAAATAACTTTCAACAAAATATAAACATGAGGATGATGACAATGATATAAGAATTCAATAAAACAAGTTCAAGAATTAAATTATCCAGAACTAATAACATCCAAATTGTCAACATGATACTTCTTTGTAGAGTAAAATTCAAGAATAATATTCATGCACCAAAAAATAATTTGAATGAAAAAAGAATCAATTTTTCGTAAATGAATAGTACCCGTGAATAGTACTTTGGGAATAGTACCTCGTGAATAGTAACTTGAAACATGAAAAGTACTCCAAATACCCGAGTGAATAATATTCGGGTGAATAGTAACTTAATGAATAGTAACTTCGTGAATAGTATTTTTTGCAAAAAAAAGTGCCCCAAATACTAGAAGTAAATAATACTAGAGTGAATAATGTAGGGTGAATAGTAATTTTGTGAATAGTAACTTCGTAACATAAAATACCAAATAAAATGATATTTCATGACAGTATAGAAGTCAAAACTTTAACCAATTTGAGTATAATAAAGAATGGAATAACAAAAGAAATCACCGAGGCATGCGGTACTTGGCGTGAATGCAGTTATCCCAATGTAATAATAAATAACGGAACCGAATTCGAGGTAATACGCCGCAGATGGGATATTCAATGTAATAATAAAGAATGGAATAATAAAAGAAATTACCATGCATGCGGTGCTTAGCATAGACGAGTTATTCCAACAGAATAATAAATAACGGAACAAGTTCCAAGTAAAAAGCATTGAGATATGATATTCAATAATAATAATAAAGATTTTAACCAGGTCCGTAAGTAAAGCGCCGCATGAGCAGGATATTCCAACGAATAATAAAGAATGGAATAACAACGAGAATTTCACCATGTATGCGGTATTTCATGTAGGCGAGTTATTCCAAAGAGAATAATTAATAATGGAATAACAGAAAAATTTTGTGACGCCCCCAAAATAAGTCCAAAATATGCACCATCTGTCGGGTTGGAAGATACCCAGATTTGGGGGCGTCACAGGTTGATATTAAAGCATTAGGTTATAAAACTTAAGGGGGGAATTAAAAACCTTAAGTCATAACCTTAAGAGATGTCAAAGAAGTACAAGAAGAAAATAACCTTATAAAATGCATTATGATTATATTATGTGTTTTTATTATTCTATTGACGTGTACTAATCAACTTAATTGTTTTGTGTAGATGTCAGGAGTAAATGAAATGTATGTAGATGGGCAGGTTATTAGTGAAGAGTCGGTGAACCAAGTAGAGGTCATACCGAATCCCATAGCGGCAGATCCTGAGATAGTTGTTATTGAGTCTGAGACTTAGAGGATCCTGCCCTCATGTCCGTATTTGATGGTATGATAGAGGAGGAAGTGGAGGTAGTGTCCTTTAATCCCGTAGCTATAGCAGTAGAGATAGCTCCTGGGGAGTCTATGATGTCGTTGTTCATGTCGGTATTGGATAGAAATATCCATTACTTTGTCGAGAGGTCAAGGAGCTAAAGAAGAGCTCCGGGATGGTAATAGAGGATAAGACGGACATGGAGTCCATGTGGGAGCCGAGGAACACGATGAGAGGATTTTGGCCAGGACAAGGTCTATGAGCTAAAATATGAGGTCTTTGAGCTCAAGGAGGAGCTAAAGACCAAAATGCAGAAGATAGGGAGGATGTCCTATATTCATAGGAGTTCTCATACAGATTTCCTGCAGCAAGTAGCTGGATATCCTGTAGAGGTGGGGCAGACACGACATACTATTAGCCGTGATATCATTGCCGGTCTTGCCAAGGCAGATTTCGATAATGCCTTAATGCAGATGTAATCTAGTAGTAGCTAGAGTAGTTTAAGTGTGTAAATATTTTGTAATTAGTAGTAACGTAAAGCCCTCTTTTGTATGGTGAAGGGTAGTCTTTTGTAATCCCAATTTTTGAAAAGCAATAAGCGGAAAGTAATGTAATCGACTTAGGGTATGTGTATGTAAACAATGTAGTATTATACTATAAACAATGAATATAAGCCTTTTTATGGAAAATAATGAGTAATGGATGTTGAAGTTATTGTTTAATATCAAATAATAACTAATAAAGAAAGGAATAATAACGAAATGTGTTGTTTATTGTATCAGCAAAATGCCGCCAAGAAGAGTGTAAGCGTAACCAAGGAGCTAATATGAATCAATGGGAGGGAGGTCCTAGTTATCCTATCTGAGGAGTTTGTTAACCTTTTAACAACTGCATTTAATTGAACAGGGGCTAATATCCCCGTTAATCCAGGAGTAGCACGAGCTACTTCCTTTAAGGATTTCAAGAGCGTGGGTCCGCCGGATTTCAAAGGAACTACGGACCCTATCGAAGCCCAAACGTGGGTGAAGGAAATAGAGAAGGCATTTATGATAACAAATGTCGACGAGGCCCAAAAGGTTGCCTTTGCAACCTATATAATGAAGGGAGATGCCAACTTTTGGTGGGAAGCCAATCAGGCTAGGGCCGGGATTGAGAATCTAACGTGGGTGAGGTTTAAGGAGATTTTCTTCGAGAACTACTTTCCCACGAGAATGCAAGGAAGGATGGAGATGCGATTTCTAGTGTTGAAACAAGGGACATGACGGTTCCCCAATATGCATGAAGTTTAATGAATCAGCGAGGTTAAGCTCCACACCAAGTGGATCTGAGGTTAGGAAGTGTAATACCCGAAATAATAATAATAATAATAAATAACATATAAATTTATTTATCTATATAAATAATAACTTGCCTGTGTGGCACTATTTTGGTTGCCTATGTGGCATCATTTGATTTGCCTGTGTGGCATTAGTGTGACTTGCCTGTGTGGCAATGTGTATTTCTGAGCTCATTCGGTATGAAATAACACCCAACCATTTGATTCAGCCTATTATCTTAATTCATTGAGTTTGTTACTTCAGTTCGTTATTTATTTACTCTTCTGTTGATTTAGATATATTCCATTCAGATCTTTGGAGATTATATTTTTATCAGTATTTACACTTGAGGCTTTGTTCAGTATTTTGTCTTAGTTGTTTTCATTATATCCGTTGTATATCTTTTGTATATCATGTATCCGTCTTTGGCAATTGGCTCATCTTTGTGTTTTTCTTCCGCGAGGTTTGCGAGGTGATTCTGTAAGCTAGTGTGATGAGAGAGTTGGCTTTGACTATCTAGGTTGTTTTCGGATTTTATGTTTTGATTATTTGGACTCTAGTTGGAGAATTGTATTTAGTACGTTATTGATGGATATCACTATTAATATTTTGAGGTTATTAATGCTCTGTTTTCTTATTTTGAGGTTTGTTGTGCTTTGCAAGTGACCTCCTTTCCTTTTCGGGAAGGGAGTGTTATAGAGATGGTATCAGAGGCAGGTTCTTTCTTGTAGAAAACCTATTTAGGTTTGACCTGTGAGTTATGGGTAAATCATTGGGTAGACGTAGGAGTTTGATTTAATTTTGTTCTCTGTTTGGTTGGTCTTAATTTTGACGAAGTGTCCTCCACTTTTTCGAGTTGTAGTTGGTTTGAGAAATGTGAGATAATTTGTTAAGATTATTAT
This sequence comes from Panax quinquefolius, assembly GCA_020205615.1. Taxonomy (NCBI): domain Eukaryota; kingdom Viridiplantae; phylum Streptophyta; class Magnoliopsida; order Apiales; family Araliaceae; genus Panax; species Panax quinquefolius. The sequence continues at coordinate 169,403,461 of CM035152.1, forward strand.
TGTTATGCATTGGAGCAATAATATTAGTTAAGGATTGTGATTGGATATCATTAAGGAGAATAAATATGTGATTGTAGTTGGATATTTTGTACAGTTAAGAAATGATTATATGATTATGATGTGAGTATTTGTATAAGTGAGTTTTTAATTTTGGAAAATTATTTGTTAGAGTTGTTTTTGGTGATAATTTATTATGATCTTAGAATTGAGGATTTGATTTGGGTTAGATTACGATTTTTGTTAAGTTGTGAATAATTTGAGGTATGTGAATCGGTGGGATAATATAATAAAGTGAAAACTATTAAGTCTGAGATCTCTTGTAGAGTTTCTCTTGTAATTAGATTGAGTTTTTACGATTTTTTTTAGAGAATATCGAGTTAATTAGATTAATCTTTTTTTTGGGTTAAGATTAAATGAATTTTTCGATTTTTTTAATAAGTGATGAATATATATTTTAAGTTATCTTATATGAAATTTTGGAGTTTGGTATGGTGATAGTATGAGTAGTAGTCCTTTTTAGAATTTTTAATTTGATTTAAGATTTTCATTAAACTCTTGAGGACTTAGAGAGTTAGTGATATAATTTAAGTTGTTTTGTTTATCCGATTCTTAGAGTTTTGCAATAATATATGTAAAATTAAATAAAAATAATTTGTTAAGTTTTTTTTATCATGTGGAACATAAACGTTTCTGAATTAAAAATAATTTTAAATATTTTGTGTGGCGCCCCAAAATTAGGTATACATCACCCATCTTGGGTGGAACACTTACGTGATGCGAAATTTAAATACAACTTATTAACATAAGCGTAAGTGTACGACATAAGCGTGAGTTTAAATACAAATATAAATCTACTAGATATTATACAAACTCAAACAAAAAGTCCTCATTACAGTTATTATCACACTATTTTACGAGAATAGTGAGGACTACTAATCTTATCTTGGGACCATCACTCGTTTCCCAGACTAAGTCCCGGCTATATTATCATTTCTGAAGAGCAGGTGAAAAGAAAGGGTGAGCTCAACTAGCCCGATGAAATATTATGACTAAGATAATGCGAATAAATTATCAATAGTCTTCAATAATATTAAAGCGATAAAATACAATAGACACCGGTTTAAGCTGCGGTGAAATATCTGATCCATTAAAAGAGTCAGTAGAAAATAAAGTCTACTATCTTTTAGGTTTTAAAGGTTTTCATCTTTGTTTATAATTTGAGACTCGACTTTAATAAATATTCACATCATCGAATCACCCTCCTTTTCTGACGAGGATATTCTTTAGTATCACGACCACAATTATTCATGCACTACGGGCCGAGAATATTTGTGTATTCATTAATGGTCATGATCATGCCAACAAGCGTCCATCGATGCACTTCTGACCCTTTAATCGAGGATTTTATCACATCATTTGTAACATTACGGTCGTGATTACAAGAAATAGTCTAAGGTCATAATCATACCAAGTCCATCATACATGCCTTCTGAATACGAGATGACTTTCAAAAAATATAAACATGAGGATGATGACAATGATATAAGAATTCAATAAAACAAGTTCAAAATTATTTTATCCGGGAATTATTAACGTCCAAATTATCAACATGATCTTTGTTTTGTAGAGTAAAATTCAAGAATGATCGGAAGAATATTTCTATGAAAGATCTTTGGATGAAACGCTTGAATATCGAGGATATTCTACTAATTTCATGGAGTATAGAAGTCAAAGTTTTAACCATTTGGGTATAATAAAGAATGGAATAACAAAAAATCACCATGCATCACGATAGAAGCCTTGCAGACGAGTTATTCCAATAATAATAAATAACGGAACGGTCGTGAAATTCACAAAGCGGGATGTTCAACAGAATAATAAAGATGGAACGGATCCGGTTGTAAAACACACGAGATAGGATATTCAGCGAGAATAATAAAAAAGGCGGAACCCGAGTGCGTGTAAAACCTTACGAGCGGGATGTTCCAACGAGAATAATAAAAAGGAACCGGTCAGGTGTAAAACACTTGAGCAGGGATGTTCAACGAAATAATAATAAAGATTTAACCAGTCGGGTGTAAAACACACGAGACGAGATGTTCCAATGAATAATAGAAGAATGTCACCAAGTATAGGGTAAACCACTTATCTGAGTTATTCAATGAAATAATAAGCAATGGAATAACAACAGTTCTCTTCATGAATAAGAAAGAATAACACCCTTACACATTTGGTAGGAGATTGAATCTTTACGGCGATTGTAGTAACAAAATACTCTTCTTCTTTCTCTCTTATTCTCTCTATACTTTCTCTCTCTATAGCTTGAATGAATTAAGTGAAAATAATGAAGCCCTAGGCCTCTATTTATAGAAGATTTCTAAACAGCTTTTCTTAGTATGAAAAGCGAAGTGTGGCTTGCGAATGGTTTGGCCTTTGTAATGTGAAAGCGACAAGTGGTTCGGCGCTTTTATAATGTGAAACGACAAGTGGTTCGACGTCTGTAAAGGTAATTACTAGTGGTACGAAGGTAAATACTATTGGCGAAGGTAAATACTATTCACGAGGTAATTACTATTCACGAAGGTAAATACTTATTCACGAAGGTAATTACTATTAATGTACAAGGGTAATTACTATTGTGAAGGTAAATACTATTCACAAGGGTAATTACTATTGGCGAAGGTAAATACTATTGATGAAGAGACTCTTAGATGATGACATATGAGCCCCCCATAAAATAATCAAACTTACCACAAATTTTTTTTATAACACATATATTTAATCTTTCAATAATTATTAATCATTTATAACTTGTCGTCTCAATTATTGATTTAATACTATAACATATTATCTGAGATGATCTTTGTGACAATAATTGAATCAATAATATAAGAGATATGATCCACGTGATTCTTTGTAGCGATAATTGAGCATAGGTGAGTGACTTCTCACGTAAGCATCGATAATCAATCTGAGTGTCTTCTTATACGACCACGCGTATTCTTGTACTTTTACCATAGGGTAGTTCAGCGGTTTTAACGGTAACACCTCGTAGTTATTTTTATAAAAATATTTTTGTCGTTTTCTCGATCAAACCAATAATGTTTATATGGGGTCCACCAATGATTGAGCCATTATGCGAATATTCCTAACAAAAGAATATTCCCAGGCCAAACGAATATTTTATAACAACTTGCATACTTTGCAAAATTTATAAATATTACCCATGACTATAACATTATATCAAATTTATTCCATAATATTCAAAAATAATATTTATAGAAAAATTCATCTTTATTTATAAAAGTTTGGGGTCTTACTGACCTCCCTTCTTATGAAATTTAAGCCCTCGAAATTAGAATGCGATACACAGTATGTCGAGAAGAGGTAAGGATACCTTGATTTCATTTGATTCTAACTCCCAGTCATTTCCTCAACATCGTGGTTCCTCCATAAAACTTTGACTTGAGGTATAACCTTGGAGGCGTAGAATATGTTCTTTCTTATCAAAATTTGAGCAGGGAACCTCTTCATACGTCAAATCTTCCGCTATTTAAATCGGTTCTAACTTCGATAATATGGTTGGGTCTTTCACATATTTACGTAACATAGATATGTGAAAAGCGTTATGAACACGAGACATATTTGGCGGTAAAAGCGAGTCTATAGGCCACGATTTCCTACTCGATCGAGGATTAAAAATGGACCGATGAATCGAGGTTAAGTTTTCTCTCTCTTTCCAAATCTTGTAACTCCTTTCCATGGAAGCGACTCTTAACAACACATGATCTCCTATATCGAATTCCGTCCTTTCGATGAAGATCGGCATAACTCTTTTATCGATTTTGTGAGGTTTTTATCGTTGTCGGATCGTTTGAATCTTTTTCCGTAGTCATCATACGTACCAACTCGGTCCCAACAACGTTGCTTCACCCACCTCATCCCGTATCTTTGAAGAAACGACACTTTCTTCCATCTGGCGCTTGAATGGAGCCATGCCAATACTTGCTTGATAAGCATTGTTGTGGAAAACTCCACCATGGTAAGAACTTGTCCCAACTCCCTTGAAATCAAGGACCACGAGTCTTAATAGATCTTGAGAGTTTGAATAGTCCTCTCGATTGTCTCCGTCAAAATGCGAGGATGATATCTTAGAAGCTAAATCGTGAAATCATGCCCATAGCTTTTTGCAAACTAACCCAAAATCGTGAAGTGAATCTTGGGTCTCGATCGAAAACTATGGATCTGGCATACCATGCGATCTTACAATCTCGTTTATATACATCTGACGAGCAAGGCGTTCAAGTGTATAAGTTTCTCGTGTCGGTGAAAATGGCGAGACTTGGTCGATCTATCAACAATGACCCAAATCGCATCAATGCCTTGAGAAACCTTAGGAAGGCCGTGCTTAAATCCATGGTAATGTGCTCCCACTTCCATTACGCAGAATTTCAAGTGGTTGCAATGGACCTTTTGGTACTTGATGCTCCGCTTTAACTTCGTTGACAAGTTAGACACCTTGAGATAAGCAGTAGCTATCTCTCTCTTCGTATTGCTCCACCAAAATGTATGGCCGAATATCATGATACATTTGGTACTCCCGAGATGGATTGCAAATGGTGTGTTGTGTGCCTCCATCATGATATTATACTTTAAATCGGTCGTTAGGAACACAAAGTGCAGAGTTGACTCAAGTATTCCTTCTTCATCGATTCTTGCTTGGCGTAGCACCTTCTTGCACTTTCTTCCTCATACGCATCGGCTCAGTGCGTAGCTTGGCGACTTTAACTTTATCGATTAAAGTCGGTTCTAATCGTATACTCGCTTATCATCACATGCGTCCACAGAGTCTTTAATTCTATCTCCATCCTTTGCAAGTCACACAAAATGGGCCTTTGCGTTGACAATATCGCTTTTCGTGCTTGCGTATGATTTTCTACTCAATCGTCGGCTTCTACGTTCGCTTTTCGAGGATGGTATTGGATGGTATGATCATAATCTTTCAGCAGATTCAAGCCAGCGTCGTTGTCGCGTGTTGAGTTCCTTTTGAGTGAAGAAATATTTGAGGCTTTTATGATCAAGTAAAGATCTCCTTTTCTCCCCATACAAGTAATGCCTCAAATTTTAAGTGCAAAAGACAACATTTGACTGACTCTAGATCATGGTAGGATAATTCCTCTCATATTCTTTGAGTTATCGCGAGGCATAAAGCTATAACTTTTCCATGTTGCATGAGAACACATCCCAACCCTTTGCTGCGAAGCATCACTGTAGATGACAAATCCTCAAGGCGGATGGTATTGTCGAGCAGTCTTTGAAATAAGTCTCCTCTTGAGTTCTTGAAAACTCTTCTCACATTCTTCGCTCAATAGAACTTTGTATCTTTCCGAGTCAATTTGAGTCGATGGAATAGCGATTAGAAAATCCTTCCACGAATCTCAGATAATAACCAATTCAGCAGAAAGCTACGTGCTTGATCATTTTGATTTAGGTTGTTCCCGACTTTGAATAGCTTCATCTTTCTTTGGGTCAGCGGATATTCCATGACTTGATACCCGTGCCCAAGGAATGCTACTTCTTGACGAACTCGCATTTCTTCAACTTGGCATAAAGCTTATATTCACGAAGCTTTTGGAGTGTCGACCTCAAGTGTTGCTCATGATCTTCACGGCTTTTGGAATAAATAAGGATGTCATCAATAAAGGCGACCACAAAGTGATCTAAATATTCCTTGAATACTCGGTTCATCATATCCATGAAGCGGCGGGGCATTAGTCGATCCAAAGGACATGACTAGGAATTCATAATGCCCGTCTTAGGAGTTACGGCCGTCTTTGGAATGTCGTGATTCTAATCTTCAATTGGTGATATCCGGACGAAGATCGATCTTTGAAAAGAATTTGGCTCCTTACAAGTTGGTCAAACAGGTCATCAATCGTGGCAATGGATACCTATTTTTTGATGGTGACGTGATTGACTCCAGATAATCAATACAAAGTCGCATACTCCCATCTTTCTTCTTCACGAATAGAAACAGGAGCACCCCGAGGAGAAGTACTAGGACGAATAAAGCCATGTCTAACAATTCCTGCGATTGGGTCTTTAACTCACGAAGTTCAATAGAGCCATTCGATATGGGGCTTTGGAAATAGGTTTTGTCTGGGGGTTCAAGGTCGATACAAAAATTCAATTTCACGCTTTCTGGGGTAGGCGGGAAGTTCTTGAGGGAATCGTCGGAAATTTATTAACAATAGGAATATCGTTTAAAAGCGGCGTATTTTTATTTAAATCATGACATGAGCTAAGAAAGCTTGACATCCGTTTTTCAATAAGCGAATAGCTTTATGGCTTGAGATGGCCGTGATTGATTTTAATGGTTTGGTCGTTTGAATTAGCATAATAGGTTGATTAGGAATATGAAAGCTAACAACCTTACGAAAACAATCAATTTTTGCATGATAAGTAGTTAACCAATCAATCCTAGAATCACGTCAAATGCAAGTATTTTTAATGAAATAAGATCGACGGGTAATGTGAGGGCCGATTTGAACCAAACAAGACTTATAAGCGATGGATGTAATGAAGGTTTCTCCCAACGGAGTTTCCACGAGATAAGTCAAAGTCTAATTTCTCGGAGTCAAATTTAATCGATGGCGCAAGTAGGAGAAATAAAAGAATGGGTAGAACCGGTATCAAATAAAGTATAGACTTCATTAGAGTTTATGATAAGCTTACCGTGATGACCTCATTCGGATTCTTGCTCTTTGGGAGGTCACAACAAATGCTCTCTCACTTACTTTCTGGGTTTTGAATTTTACGGGATGGCCTTTGGTGCCTCCATCCTAGCTGAATTTGTCTTGATGGCAACAAAATCGAGCTAAGTGACCTTCTCTTCCACAATTATAACATGCTTTGGACGGACATGGCCTAGCAGTTTGGTGATGTGTCCCTCTCCTCGCATTTGAAGCATATGATGGTGGTCTTTCTCCTTCCTTAACAATGGGTCTTTGGTCTTTGCGCGTCTTTCCATCATTGTTGAATCTCCTTTTCTTGAAATGTCCATTCTTATTGTTTTGTACGATTACCACCGAAGTGGTTACCATATCTGGCTTTGTTGATTCCCTCCACGCTTGTTGTCACCCTTGATGACTATTCTCATTTGGTATTATAATTTTGTAAATTTGCTCTCTCTTTTTAGTTCGTTGACTCATTATCGCGCTCCACTAATGAGCCCTATTTACAACATCTGAATACAAACACGGTTTATGAGAAATAAGATGTTGGCGTATCTCGACTTCAAACCTCTTAAAAACATTAGCGCCATTCTCTCTTCATTATCCACCAGTGGGGCCATGAAGCAAGTGATAACTCATGCAAATTTTGCCTCGTATTGCGACACGGTCGTATTGTTTTGTTCGAACTTGATAAACTCCACCTCCTTCATGTGGCGAATACTTTCGGGAAAGTATTTGTCGTTGAGCGACTCTGGAACTTCTCCCAAGATATCTTGATCTGGTGGGTTGAGTCGTTTCTGGAATTCCCACGATGTCCACCTCTCTCAAGCATGACATAAAAGCGTGAAAGGAACCTTTTGCTCCTCGGAGCATCCCAGACATCAAATATCTTGGTAATCTGCTTTATCCATGCTTAGCGAGAAGTGGTTTGGCTCTCCCTTAAACTCCGGTGGTCCCGGCTCCTTAAATTGTTTAGCGGTGACCTTGAGAGTTTTCGTGTTTCCACCTCGTTTTGGGCGAGTCGCTCTCTACTCTTTGTTGCATAAATTGCGTAAAGCCTCTGAACATTTGATCATTCATCATTTGGTCGGTGTTGTTGTTTGCGTGAGGATTATCGCCTTCATGCACATTATCCACGATTATTGATATGTGGTGAATCAACGATCGCTGCGCTCCATTCTTATTCTCAACATTCTCGGATGTCATTTTAGAATCTTGCCACAAAACAAAGGTTAATTGACGTGTAACAAATTATCCCTATCTTGACCAACCAATAAAATATCACGTAAACTTAGGTAGGTCATACTAGCGAAGGTATTCCCGTCTCTCCCCTCTAGTACTATTCTCACATCTTAGCGAGGATCATATCCTAAGCTCACGATACTGTTGTGGCGCCCCAAAATTAGGTATACATCACCCATCTTGGGTACATAACACATACGTAGTGCGAATTTAAATACAACTTATTAACATAAGCGTAGGTGTACAATCGACATAAAGCGTGAGTTAAATACAAATATCGTCTACTAGATATTATCTGAAACTCAAACAAAAGTCCTCATTACAATTATTATCACACTATTTCTGAGAATAGTGAGGACTACTAATCTTATCTTGGGATCATCACTTTCGTTTCCCAGACTTCGTCCCGGCTATATTATCATTTCTGAAGAGAACGGTGAAAGAAAGGGTGAGCTCAACTAGCCCGATAAAATATTATGACTAAGATAATGCGAAATAAATTATCAATAGTCTTGAATAATATTAAGCGATAAAATACAATAGACAACCCGGTTTAAGCTGCGGTGAATATCTGATCCATTAAAAAGAGTCAAGTAGAAAATAAAATCTACTATCTTTTAGGTTTTAAAGGTTTTTCATCATTTGTTTATAGTGAGACTCGACTTTAATAAATATTCACATCATCGAATCACCCCTACACTTTTCTGACGAGGATATTCTTTAGTATCACGACCACAATTATTCACTACTGGGCGAGAATATTTGTGTATTCATTAATAGTCATGATCATGCCAACAATTTGTCCATCGATGCCTTCTGACCACTGAGGATTTTATCACATCATTTGTAACATTACGGTCGTGATTACACTTAGAATAGTCTCTGGTCATAATCATACCAAGTCCATCTATACTACTTTCTGAGGCCGGATGACTTTCAAAAAATATAAACATGAGGATGATGACAATGATATAAAAATTCAATAAAACAAGTTCAAAATTATTTTATCCGAGAATTATTAACGTCCAAATTATCGACGTGATCTTTTTTTTGTAGAGTAAAATTCAAGAATGATCGGGAAGAATATTTCCATGAAAGATCTTTGGATGAAACGCAAATATCGAGGATATTCTACTAATTTCATGGAGTATAGAAGTCAAAGTTTTAACCAATTTGGGTATAATAAAGAATGGAATAACAAAAGAAATCACCATGCATGCGATAGACCGCATGCAGAGCGGGTTATTCAACGAATAATAAATAACGGAACCGAGTCGGGTGAAATTCACTGCAAGCGGGATGTTCAACGAATAATAAAGATGGAACCCGGTCCGGTGTAAAACACACGAGATAGGATATTCAGCGAGAATAATAAAAGATGGAACCGAGTTAGGTGTAAAACACCTGAGCGAGGATGTTCAAATGAGAATAATAAAAAGCGGAACCGGTCGGTGTAAAACACACGCATGAGGATGTTCAGCGAATAATAATAAAAGACGGAACCCGAGTCCGGTGTAAAACACACATGAGCGGGATGTTCCAATGCGAATAATAGAAGAATGTCACCAAGTATAGGGTAAACCACTTATCTGAGTTATTCCAGCGAATAATAAGCGATGGAATAACAACAGTTCTCTTCGTGAATAAGAAAGAATAACACCCCTTTACATTTGGTAGGAGATTGAATCTTTACGGCGGTGTAGTAACAAAATACTCTTCTTCTTTCTCTCTTATTCTCTCTATACTTTCTCTCTCTATAAGCTTGAATGAATTAAGTGAAAATAATGAAGCCCTAGGCCTCTATTTATAGAAGATTTCTAGCTTAGCACTTCTTAGTGTGAAAAGCGAGTGGCTTGACTGATGATGTGAAAAGGTTTGGTTTGGCGCTTTGTAATGTGAAGCGACAAGTGGTTCGGCGCTTTGTAATGTGAAGCGACAAGTGGTTGACGTCTGGTAAAGGTAATTACTATTAACGAAGGTAAATACTATTGGCGAAGGTAAATACTATTCACAAGGGTAATTACTATTGAAGGTAAATCTTATTCACGAGGGTAATTACTATTGATTGAAGGTAAATACTATTCACAAGGGTAATTACTATTCTGAAGGTAATTAAGTAAAATACTATTGATGAAGAGACTCTTAGATGATGACATATGAGCCCCCATAAAATAATCAAACTTACCACAAATCATTTTTTCATAACACATATTTAATCTTTCAATAATTATTAATCATTTATAACTTGTCGTCTCAATTATTGATTTAATACTATAACATATTATCTGAGATGATCTTGTGACAATAATTGAATCAATAATATAAGAGATATGATCGTGATTCTTTGTAGCGATAATTGAGCATAGGTGAGTGACTTCTCACGTAAGCATCGATAATCAATCTGATCTGAGTGTCTTTCTTGTGCAACCACAGTATTATCGCATTTCTTTACCACCCGGTATTCTTGTACTTTTACCGACAATAATGTTGTGGGGTCCACCAATGATTTCAGCGGTTTTCCCAACAAAAAGTAACACCTCCGTATATTATTTTATAAAATATTTTTAACATTATATCGTTTTTCCATCATATTCAAAATAATATTTATAGAAAAAATTATCATTGTATGGGGTCCATTTTGGGTATTCAAATCAGATGATTGAGCCGATTTTTACGATTTTGAATTATTCCTATGTTTACAAAAATGAAACTTCATATTCGACCCACATCAATCGAATATTTTATAACAAGAATCTTACATACTTTATCAAAAAATTTATAAATATTACTGCTTTTAGACTATAACATTATATCAAATTTATTCCATAATATTCAAAAATAATATTTATAGAAAAAAATTCATCTTTATTTATAAAAGTACCATAGACATCTCAAAAAACCCAGATTACATTATCGCACAAAACACATAGAAGTATGCCACCATTTTCTTAGACAATGTGTCCAAAGGTTTAATAAGATTAATATTCATTCCCACTGAGCATCAATTAGCAGATATCTTTACAAAACCGTTAGGGGAAGACCGGTTCTGTACCTTAAGAAGATAACTCGGGATGTGTCTGATATAAATATGATCTGCATGCCCTAAGGAAACTAGACAGTCTCGACGTATCTAGGTGCTATAATAACGCTCATTTTATCTGCTCAAGATCTTCATTCCCAAACACTGTGACACGTCTTTCCAAATCTCGGTAACACGCAGTCTTTAAATAAACAAACTCTACTTTACTAATCCCAGCCATCTCTCTCCGTCTTCTTCATACCTCAAACCTCTCTGCGTCCCTTCACATCTCTCAAACCCAACAGTGAAGATGAAAACACGATGGTCCAGACAAATACATGACTAATCGGACGATGAAATATCTCTACCATCGCCACCTCCTCATCCCACTACTTCTTGACATCTGAAACGGAAGAAGCCCTCGGTCCAAACCATCTCCGGCGACTCCTCACCGGTTGAATCTGAGGCCAGCCTACCCTCTCCTCCACCGATTGGGGCGTCCACGGTCACTAAGCGAACGAAGCGCAGTCGAGGAATCATCACTCGCCTTCTCCTCCTACGCGGTAACCCTCTCCCACGCTTCAATGCATGATGTTCTTGATGACTTCTTTAGAGGTCACAACTTTGAACTTCGCTTTTAAGTCATCTATATGTCACAAAAACCTTTAATCTATGAAAAATCAATAGATATGTTTTATTACCAAAAACACTCCTCTACATCGTCTTTTTGAGTCGTGTGGTCTATCTTCCTTAAGCACTCTTCCTTCGGTAGCTTATCCAAAATTAGTTTAGCAGTTCTATACAAATCTTGAGAATAATGGCGATTGCTACACCTCCTTTGTTAAAGGAAAATCTCCGTTCTTCACGACTTTGGATTTAGGGAGCATTCATCCATCCCATACATTGTGGACGCCTTTCACTCTCAAAGGGCCTATCTCTACTCCTCTGTCTCCCCTAGTACATCTTCTTATTATTTTGGATGATCCAACAGTCTCCTCTGTCACCCTCCCTAAAACCACCGAAATGTCTCCTCTTGCAACTGTTCTTCACAAACTGTTACGATACAATCTCCTCCCTCGTCTCGGTGGTGGAGCCGACTTCACATATCAGGATTTGGTCTTGGTGGCCTTAATAATGACCGGCCAACCATTTAATTTTTCACTGATGATGCTCAAACACATGGTTCACTATGTCAAACACTCCAAAAAGTGTCTGCCCTACAGCTGTTTCCTCACCAAACAATTTACCCACTTTCAAATTCCACTCGACGATGAGGGTTCTATCCACTTTACTGATTCTATCGATTCAAATTACCTCAAAGGGGCTCATATTACTCTGCTAAAAGGGAAGTTCATACATGTGGTACCAGACATTTCCCAAACCGATACCTCCCCTACCTCACCGCATTCTTCCCCGACATTACGACTCTCCTTCACACCATAGCAAACAATCAAGCCCAAATCACTTACGATGTCAAAGACATCCAACTCCGCCTCTCTCGTCCTTGAAAAGGCAAACTCCCCATCCGTGGTGATGATCTTCAAAGCATGTTTGAAATGTGGAAGATGAGTTTATTAACCTCAAGTCGGTTTTGAAATTGCACACTTCGGGCGATGGTTGAAGCCTACGTGCGGAAGATGTACCATAACGCTTGTCAATTGAGCACCGAGCTAAAGTTCATCAAGAATCAAATTGGGACTCGGACGATTTACCTGAACGCCGCATGAATGATCTTAGTGAGGAGCTGCAGGCAGACCAAGTCCAAGCACGCATACCCGAATGGCCCCAATGCAATTGGATGGCCGAATATCAAGGCTACTTTCTGGACCTACCATTACCACCTCCTACCTTTATTTCTCATCCTCCCAGATTTACCAACACAATGTCCCTGGAAGAAATTATACACCGTAGGCTTCACCGACCTTATTTCACTTCCCGTGAAGCCAATCATATCAATCTTGAGGAGGAGGATGATTAGACGCACGGTTCCTCTTGGCATTATGGACACATTTTTTTGATTGATGCCAAAGGGGGAGAAGACTATGCTGCTTTTCCTTTCTTCCAAAGACAATCTTTAAAGTTTTTCATGCATGATAACTTGTAGTGTTAAGACTATGGTTTAAGTGTGTTGATGGATGATGGTTTAATTAGTTATTATAATTTCTACTTCTGCTTATCATGTTGAGGTCTAACCAAAAAATGCAGGGTTACTGTTGAACTTTTTATAACTTGCAAAATATAGGGTTGACACTGCAGTCAATGGTATGAATGAACTAAGGGGGAGCTATAACTCTCTTGAAGTGCATAGTTTTAGGGGGAGCCACAATTATCTTATTGTCATCATTAAAAGGGGAGAATGTTGATTTATGTCACACTCCATGTTTTGATGATGACTTTATTACTTCTCTAATCATCTTATATTACATTTCGTGGGAAAGACATGAAATTTTAGAAAACAACAAGGAGAAATTACAAAGTCATGACATCCTCGAAAGAAAATCAAATATGGGTCCTAGGAATATATGTAATATCGTAGCATCTATTACTTTCAGAAATAAGGCTCTAGGACATGCATTGCATACACGCCTATATTCATAATTGTTGTCACACGATAAATTAATTAGCACAAAATATGCATGACCATCATTTGCTCAAATACTCGCTAAGGAAACAAATTCTGTTCGGTAGAGAAAAAAGAGTGATTAATTTAAATTACCTTTAGTTATGAAAATCCAAGATCACGGTTAAGGCTAGCAGGAGACATACCCCATTAATGTCCCATAATTCAAGGAATTCAATTGGGCATCATCACCGGTCCAATATATGGTAAGATCTGTGGACACCTACCATGAGATAATTATAAGTAAGCATAAATCATGACATCATAGATCTTGCATCATAAATCACGCCGCTCTCCTATCATGCCATAAAATCAAGGGTCTTAAGTCAGAAATCAATTAAGGTAACTAGTTGAGTGCGTGAGTCACCATATATTACATACTCATAAATCATATGCCTCACGATTTGAGCAACTTAATTGATTCAATCTAAACCAATGCATGTTAAGGTATATGGAAACATGTCGGCCAAATATTTATGGGCATAAAATCTGGTACGTAAAATGGACTGCTAGTAATCTCGTCATGGTTTTCTCCCATACAAATATAAATCAATTAAAGCCTTAAATCTTCATGGGCGTGATTGATAGAATTTCTATGATCAGTTTGAGTAGATTCGTCGATCGAAAAAGTTGTGCTAAGTGTTTTAAAAATTAGTATATCACGATTATCAAAACTTTTGCAACGGTAATATCCTAGAAGAGGTCTATATAATCTGAGTTTCTCAACATATCAAAACATGAAAAACACATACTGTTTGAACAATACATACAAACCAGAAAAGAGTTTTTCACCATGATTGATATTACTTGCATTTACGAACAGAGGATCGATTCTGAGCATATAGAATACATTCGAAAATATACATTCGGTAATATTCTTCTTTGCATAAGCATTTCATTTCATCTTAGAGCCTTAAGTTGGTGAGTTATATATCGCTTGATCATTAGACCTCTAGTGTGTATTTTACTTTTCCTATCTCAATTAATATTATATGTAATTACATTTTTGAATTGGTAACTTATTACAATTAAGTTTAAGGAAAGCGAGAGGTCTTGAGAGTGCATAGTACAGGAACAAAGGTGTTGAAATCATTGAATCTTGTATTGTAATTGGAAGGTTTTAATAAAAGTGAGTCTCCAATAATAGTTGGTATTGGACGTGGATTAGCTCTTATTCTAGAGGGTAGTAGTTAAACCACATAAAATTCAGTGTTGGTGTGATTGCTTTCTGTGCTTGAATATCTTATTTTTTATCCAACAGCCTGCATTCCATTCATATCTGTAAAACTGGTTAACTAAATTTGATAATTCAGCTTGCCGCATTAAACATCCAAAGGAGTGTTTGATAAGAAACAAAAATCGGACATAGTTTATGCCTACACTTATTCAACCCCCCCTTCTAAGTGTATCTGTTTAAATTTCAGTCAGCCACAAAGTTTTGGGACTTTATAACTGGTATATTGCTTCATAGTGTATTTATGATACCTTTAGTGTTGTTGTTCCTTAACAGATCTCTGATCCCCCATAGTTGATACTGTCTTCTCAAAGAGGTGTGAGTTCTTCTTCTTCATGTGCATCGGGAGGAAGCCTTGCATATCTCTTTCTGACTGAAGACATCATTATCAATTCAATCTTCTTGCATCATTGAAATGGATATCTTCGTGATCGCTTTCACTCTATGATCATTTGACAAAGATTACTCTGACGTAGTCTTCTTTTTACCGGTTTGTCTTGAGTTCTCGCCTATGATATGTTCCTTGAGGTTTCTTCTCAGCTGATATGCTTTGGATGATTGAGCTTATAAGTCCCTTTTTATCTTAGAGTGAGTGGTCTGCTTCCATATAGAGATCATCAGCCATGTGATCTCCATTCATGTTAGCTCATTAAATCTTCAAGGACAGGCTTTTACAGATAAAGATTTAGTCAGAAATTCTTTTAAAATGTCTTAAGACTTCTGCTGGTTAAATCCTCTTGACTGAAGTCTTCTGCTTCAGCATTCCTTAGTGTGGTCATTAGACCAAGCACCTGCAGGTTAGATAAATTTCTATTTTTGGTGTCCATGGTTAAATGGGTCCTGCCGAGTTAGCTTTCAAAATCCCTATTCCTTATATATTTGAATTATCATCATATTGATCACCAACAATCATATTCATGCATGTATCCAATTTTGATATGACATTTTAAGATGCATGCTAATGAGTGTGTATAAGATTAACCATTTTAACAAGACACTCTTTTTCTTTGATGGTTTTATCATTTGCTTGGTTATGTTCACAGAGTTTAAATGTTCACAGAGCTAGTGAAAATCAACTCTAACACTTATTTATATCTGGTTGATTCATGAGGTGATCAGCTTTCTAAATCTTCAAGATACTCTTGTAGAATGCATCATACTCTATGTGTTATCAAAAACTTAGAACATAGGTTTGTACATACATACTCAACCCATCGTAAAATATTTCTCCACTTAAAATTAATTAAACCTTGATGTCTTTATGACCTATTTAAGATTTCTTTCAAGTGTTATCTTCAACCTAAAACTTGGATGGAGAGAAAGTTTGTAAGCATTTGAGTCTCCAACTTCATGTACTTTCTCTCTTCTCCTTTTAGGTAGAGTATAGGCCTCTTGATAGAATCTTTGTTATAGTCGTAAGGTGATGCAATATGATGTACACATTTATACCGATGAGGAATCGTACCTTTACATTGTCGGTTTCTTGATAGTTATTTATCTTGATATACTGAGGTTAGGCATTGATGTGCATACTTTTTCCTTCACTTCGATGACTTTTGCTCCAGTTGTCCTTTGATCAATCAATCATAGTCTTGAAGATGTAGGCTCGATAATCTTAACATCTTTAGTTCTTTGACAACCTTGAGTCTTGAGGTTCACATCCGACTATTGGTTGGCCAAATATAGATTTGAGATTCTTCTTCTTCTTCCGAATGAGTACTTCTTAAGATATATGGCCTTTTCATCTTCGATTCGGTGGATGTGACTCTTTCTTTGTTGATGCCTCTTGAGCTCCCATATTTGCTCTTCGACTACAAGATTGACTATGGGGCAAGGATTGATCTTGATGTTATGGCATTTAAGAACATGGACCAATCGAGAAGCTTCTGTGTGTATGTACACATACTTACTCAGCATACAATATTTCCAACTTGTGAGCTCATCCGCATTTACAAGTTACTTACTACTAAACTAAGTTTAGAATAATGTTTGTGCTCAGGATCGGACTCAAAGCGATTAGCTTTTGAATATAGTATGAAACACATACTCGATACCAATGGTTAGTTCGAAAGAGCTACCGCAATAGATCTATAAGGGGGGGTTGAATAGATCCTTTTTATTTTTAAATACTTTTCCTTTTTATTTTGTATTGCTAATGAATTAGCATATGACAAAACATAAGAATCTTTTCAAGCATAAGCGCAATAAGTAAAGGTCCCTTCATTGATATATTCATAATCATACATACATTGTTCTTAGAGTTAGTTAAGTGGTAAGCGCTTAATACATTCATAGTTGATTATAGCGATTAGGAACATAATGTAAATGATAGAATATAAAAGACACAAGGGATTTTAAGTGGTTCAGAGACTCAAGCTCCTAATCCACTCTTCTACTTTCAACTAGTAGGATTTCCACTAAGGAAGGGCAGAACCCTGAATCACTAAGATTCCTTCAAGGCCAGCAGCCTTGGAACTTCAGTTCACTAAGAACTCTTCAAGACCAGCAGGCTTGGAACTCCTCTAGTTCCTTAGGAACTCTTCAAGCCCATCAGGCTTGGAACTTCATTTAGTCCCTCCGGACAAGGACCCCTCAGGCCCTGGCTTCTTGTTGATGTTTGTTGTTTGTTTGTTGGAGGTGCTGCTAAGATGTCTTTTAAGCTCTTCACCTCTGAATGCTTAGCAGCTTGACATGATCATCCTTGAGGTGTAGTTGAATGTTGTATAATGCCTGACTTCTTTAGATACTCAACCTCTTCCGATGATCCTTGTTAAACCAGTAGTGAAGATCATTCTTCTTAATACTTGATGGTTGCTTGCATGATGAGTTTCTAAGATGATCGTAGGGCTATTCTTCATTAGTACTTAGAAACTTTCTCTTGACGACATCATGATGACGTTGGTGATCTTCTTCCTTAATACTTGATGCCTTCTCGCCATGGACTTGCTAAGATGATCGTAAGCTCTTCTCTCTCGGGTACTTAGAGAGTCTTCCCATGATAGACATCAAGATGACATTGATGCTCTTCTTTCTCTTGCGCTCGTAACACTCTTCTTGTAGTAGAACTCTCACTTTTACATTGTAGAACTCTCACTTCTACTTTTTACTCTTTTCATCTCCAAGTGTTCTTGGTGGATCGTAGAGTGAGCTTTTGGACCTTTATTGGTCACTCACTATTTTACATTATTTTGATCGATCCACCATCTATCCAACCTCAAGAACTTCAAAGAACTTTTGATCTTTGAAGCTCTTTGCTTGATTTATACTCCTTCAAACCTCCCCCGTTGTAATGTAGCCGCTGGGAGCTATTTGAATTGCTTTGTAGATCTCGAGTTATTTGATGTAGACTGCAGATGTGACATGAAATCCCTTTTTTTCAATTTTCTGAGACTGCAGTCTACTGTTTCACCTAGCCCATCAGAGATGTCACTTTGATACGCATGTAGTCTTCTTTATTTCTCCTTTCTAACTTTTGATTAGAACGTTAGGATCATCCTTTTGCATCGATGCTCTCAATAAGCAATATTCAAATATCACTCTTGATTAAAACCGCTGCCAATGCTTCAATCTTCAGATGACCGAACTCTACGATTTTGATGCATATTCTTGAACCTGATCGTAGTGTCTTGTTGAATGTTGCTTATTGGTGGGTTGAGACAACACTACGATCCTGAAGAGTGTTCATTGGATCCTCATGTGAACACCTCTTCCTTCTCTTGTGCGCCTTCTTCACACTTACGCTTGCCTCAACTAATCTCGAGGCGATAGCAGACTCCTTGTTCGGTCTCTTCCGAATAGTAAGACACCTCGATTTATGGCATGTTCAACTTCACTTTCTCTTGTGATCTCCATTCACTTATCATCAATGGACTAACCCATGCTTAATCACTTTAGCCTTGTTTTTAGAAACCGACTAAATCTCTCTCGTGTACACTTTATCGCCTTCTTTGCTTAGCAAACACTATGATCTGGTTATTTACAAGGTCGTTGCGCTTATTAATTTGAAAGAATTACACTTGGCCGACTTTTCCTTAGTCGATCCACTTTTGTCAAAGTCTACTTTTGATCTACTTTAGAAGACATCATCTTGAATGGCTTTACAACTTAATCTGGATGTTGATTCGGTTGGTGCTTAGATCTTCATTTAACTTCTTAGCCATTCTTTTTGAGTGTACTGCCCCTTCAGTGAAATATATCTTTGCAAATCGGACCGGAGGCTTCATCCTTTATGTGAGATCCCGAATTTATGAATAAAAGTACTCAATTTTTCTATTTTGATAAATAGTTAAATTGATAAAAGTTTAAAGTCAAGTGGTGATATTTGAAAATTTTGCAAAAGTAAGTAAGTCATTGCATAAAATACCCGGTGGTAATAAGACAAAGAATACGTGATTGATTGCATAGAGTAGCACACAGATTAATTATTGATGCCTACGTAAGAAGTCACTCAGTTATACTCAATTATTGCTATAGTAATTGTTGCATCATATCTCTCATATTATTGATTCTATTATTCTCATATTATATCTATAGTAATCTTATATTATTAAATCAATAATTGAGATTTATTAAAGTTATTCATATTATTATTTACAATATTGACAATGTCTAGAAGTTCTGTCAAGGAGAGGTTAGATAATCTAATTGCGCGCCAATAGGGAGAAATCCTTATCGGAAAGCCACCTCTATCCTGGGAACGACCTGGTTGTTAAATATTGTGAATTATAATATTAATGATGAATAAGTTCGTGTTGATTAAAGATGAAATTGATAGTTCCATTGTGTGGGAATCATTAGTGTTAATGGAATATCTGTTGACCCGGCAAAGATTGAAGCCATTCAAAGTTGGGAGCAACCTAAATCAAAATGATCAAGTACATAGATTTCTACTTAGTTGTTTATTATCTGGAGATTCGTAGAGAAGGGTTTTCTCAAATCGTTACTCCCTTTAACTCAAATTTCCTTTGGAAGATACAAAATTCGGTTGGAACGAGGAATGTGAGAAGAGTTTTCAAGAACTCAAAAGAAGACTCATTTCAAAGACCTGCTCGACAATACCATCCGCCTCGGAGGATTTGTCATCTACAGTAATGCTTCAGGCAAGGGGTTAGGATGTGTTCTCAAGCAACATGGAAAAGTTATAGCCTATGCCTCTCGACAACTCAAAGAATATGAGAGGAATTATCCTACTCATGATCTAGAGTCAGCAAATTGTTATTCTTCGCACTTAAAATTTGGAGGCATTACTTGTATGGGGAGAAAGTGGAGATCTTTACGGATCATAAAAGCCTCAAATATTTCTTCACTCAAAAGGAAATCAATATGAGACAATGACGTTGGCTTGAATCGCTGAAAGATTATGATCATACCATCCAATACCATCCCGAAAAGCAACGTGGTAGTCGACGTTGAAAGAGAACATCATATCGCCGTACAAGTGCGATATTGTCAACGTAAGGCCCATCTTGTATGACTTGCAAAGGATGGAGATAGAGATAAAACCTGTGGACCCACGTGATGATAAAGTTAAAGTCGCCAAGCTACGCACTGAGTTCGATGCATATGAGGAAGAAAGTACAAGAAGGTGCTATGCCGAAGCAAGAATCGATGAAGAAGGAATACTTCGAGTCAACTCCAGACTTTGTGTTCCTAACAACCCTGAGTTAAAGTATAAAATCATGATGTAGGCGCACAACACACCATTAGCAATCCATCTTGGGAGTACTAAAATGTATCATGATCTTCGACATACATTTTGGTGGGGCAATATGAAGAGAAAGATAGCGCTGATTATCTCAAGGTGTCTAACGTGTCAACGAGTCCAAGCGGAGCATCAAGTACCAAAAGGTCCATTGCAACCACTTGAAATTACAGAATGGAAGTGGGAGCACATTACTATGGATTTTGTTACTGGTCTTCCCAAGGTTTCTCAAGGAATAGATGCAATTTGGGTCATTATTGATAGATTGACCAAGTCTGCTCATTTCTTACCAATACGAGAAACTTATACACTTGAACGTCTTGCTCGTATATACATAAACGAGATTGTAAGATTGCATGGTATGCCAGTATCCATAGTTTCTGATCGAGACCCAAGATTCACTTCACGATTTTGGGTTAGTTTGCAAAAAGCTATGGGCACAAATTTACGATTTAGTCCTAAGATATCATCCTCAAATGGACGGAAAATCGAGAGGACCGCTTCAAACTCTAGAAGATTTATTAAGACTCAGATCCTTGACTTCAAGGAAGTTGGAAAAAGTTCTTACCATCGGTGGAGTTTTCCTACAACAACAGCTTATCAAGCAAGTATCGGCATGGCTCCATTCAAGCGTTGTATGGAAGAAAGTGTCGTTTCCAAGATGATTTGGGGATTAGGTGGGTGAAGTAACATTTTTGGGACCGGAGTTGGTACGTATGACTACAAAAAAGATTCAAACGATCCGACAACGTATAAAAACCTCACAAGACCGACAAAAGAGTTATGCTGATCTTCATCGAAAGGACATGGAATTCAATATTGGATATCATGTGTTGTTACGTGTTGCTCCATGGAAAGGAGTTACGACATTTGGAAAGAGAGGAAAGCTCAATCCTCGATTCATTGGCCCAATTTAATCCTAGATCGAGTATGGATCAGTAGTTTATAGACTTTTTTTTTACCGCCAAGTATGTCTCGTGTTCATAACGTTTTTCATATATCCATGTTACGTAAATATGTGAAAGACCCAAACCATATTATTAAGTTAGAACCGGATGAAATAGCGGAAGATTTAACGTATGAAGAGGTTCCTGTTCAAATCTTGGATAAGAAGGAACATATTCTACGTCAAGGTTATACCTCAAGTCAAAGTATTATGGAGGAACCACGATGTTGAGAAAATGACCGGGAGTTAGAATCAAATGAAATCAAGGTATCCTTACCTCTTCGACATATCAGTACGCACTCTAATTTCGAGGGCTAAATTTCATAAGAAGGGAGATCAGAAGACCCTCAACTTTTATGAATAAAATGAATTTTCTATAAATATCATTTTTGAATATTATGGAATAAATTTGATATAATGTTATAGTTGTGGATAATATTTATAAATTTTGCAAAGTAATGCAAAGTTGTTATATAATATTTGATTGGTCGTGGAATATTCAATGACGACGGCAAGACAATTATTGGTGGACCCTCACAATAGAATTATTATCTGATCGAGAAAACGCATAAAAATTTTTTATGAAAATAACTATGGAAGTTTTACCATTGATAATCTACCGAACTACTTTGGTAGTAAAAGTATAAAGAATACGCTGCGGGTTGCATAGAGTAATACACTGCAGTATTGATTATTTATGCTTATGTGAGAAGTCACTCAGTTTGATTCAATTATTGTTTATATTTTATATGTTATTAAATCAATAATTGAGATGACGGTTGTTAATATTATTATTTGCATTATTAATGATGTCTAGAAGTTCTCGCCAATGAGAGGTTTGTCACCTAATCAAGGCTATCATAGGGAGAAATCCTTATCGAAAGCCCTCTTCTCCTCGGAACGACCGGTCGATTAATAAGTGTGAATAATAATAATGATGATGACGCTTTGTTTTATTCGTATTATTAACGTAATAAAACAGAAAAACTTTTTATATAAAATGTAATACTTTTATAAAGTTATTCGTTTTATTAGCTAATAGTAAAATCTTTTTATATAAAATGTAATACTTTTATAAAGTTATCTGTTTTATTAGAAAATAATTAGAATATATTATATTTTATTATGCATAGTGTTTGCATAGTATTTGCATAGTATTATCATGACCATTGGTTTTATAGTTGAATATCTTTGGCCTGTAGTGCAAAGGTAGACAACTGATTGGTATGATCATTGCTATTACATTTGAATATCTTTAGCCTTTGGGGTAAGGATATTGAGTAAACGTTCTATTAAGCCTTTGTGGCAAGGAGAAATGTTGATTTACATGATTATAAATTTGAATTGTGAATTTAACTATAATCTTTGGTGGTTCAGTGAAGACAAAAGTGATGAAAGTTCTCTTTGTCTTGGGTATAATAAAGAATCATTAATGGGTATTACAGGATAAAGTTGATGAAAAACTTTTTAAATCATAGAAGATAGTAGATATCATGCTCTCGCTTGACTTCTTCTAATGGATTGCTTATTCCGCTACAGCTTATTGATCTAAAACTTGTTGTCTATCGGGTTGTTATATTTGTTGAAGGCTAAGGATAATTTATTCTCGCATTATCTTAGTCATAATATTTCTTCTTGGGCTAGTTGAGCTCACCCTTTTCTTTCACTGTTCTCTTCAGGAAATGAGAATATAGTTTGGACGAGTCGAGGAACGGAGTGATGGTCCGTGATGGTGGCTATAGTAGTCCTCGCTATTTTTATAAAATAGTGTGATAATAATTGTAATGAGGACTCCATTGAGTGTGGATATTATCTAGAAGGCAATATTCTTATTAAAACTCTCAACTATTTTTTGTCGATTTTTTGCACGACAGTTTGTATACTTAAGTTTGTAGTTGAGTTTTGTACAATGTTTCAAGACCCAAGATGGGTGATGTATACCGCTTTGGGGGCATCACACTTTGATATTCTCGAGTGCTCATTTGTTTATATTCGTGTTTGCTCTACGATTCTCGCTTTGGCATTGTGAGGAGACATCTGTTGAAGCCTTAGTTCCGCAATCTACGATTCTCCTTTTAGGTTGTGCGTATACACTATAACTCCGAGATCGATCTCGACACTCTACGACTTCGCCTTTATGCTTGTTGTCTTCATCCGATCTTTTCGAGTACGATCTCTTCCTCGATATGATCAAGAGACTCTACTACTCCAAGTATAGTGTACGATTCTTTACTTGGCTTTGCGTATGCCTCTATTGGTTCGTAAAAGCTATCTCTACGATTCTCGAACATGACACCTCAGCAGACTATGGCTCCGTGGATGTTCTTCTCGACACACTACGATCCTTCCTCGCCTCTCCTAGCAATGATTTAACTCGAGATCTACTATCTTGCGTATCTACGATTCCGCCTTTAATAGCTCTCGAGTTTTCTTTGACTCTCCGCATCACGATTTTTGGTGCAATGCTCGACGATCGATACAAGACTATCTATTACATTATAAGATCAGCCTAACAAGCTTGATCTTTCTATATTTATAGTCCTTGTACATCATTTCTTTTTAAGGACTTTACAAAGCTATTTTGCTTATGTAGGATCAACCTAACATATTTGATTAATTCATTCTAAGTCTTTGTACATATGTTCCTATTATCTATCAAAGGACTTTACAGCTTTTCTTAATGCAAGCATACTTGTAAATTCATTCATTTATATCATAATTAAATCAACATAAATAGGAATATCATTCACATGCTTATTCCTAACACCCATTATACCAAGCTGCCTGATTCTCTTGTGCCACAAGATGATCGAAATGTGAATACGACATCCAGCGTACCATAGTATATGTTATCTCATAAAATTCCCCTCGGTAAAAGATCCATAAGATGATCAAAATGTGAATACGACATCTAGCGTTCTATAGCATATGTCATCTCATCAAATTCCCCTCAGTAAAAGATTTGGTTGTGATGGGCATATTGTTTTCTTACTTCTTTATAGTATGCATTTTTCTTCAGAGGCTCCACGCCTTACGCGGGCAATAAATGATCGACCCGCCTTGCATAATTAGGCCTCTGGAGATTGATAGACGCGTTCATAGGCCCACACCGCTACCAAAGATTTGAAGTTAAAACACTATCATACAAAGATATGTTATCAAATATCAATTTAAATAAACATGAAGGTATAAAGACAATATAATACCTGAAGAAGGGTTAAACACCTAAAAAAGTTTTTAGATTAATAAAGGTGGGTTGCTTTTATGTAAGCTGCAGAACAAACAAGCCAACACCGCAGCTCCCCATACATAATCACTTACTTTATTAATGTCCTCTAAAAATAAAAGATACCTTGCATGTATGACATCGCGATTTGCCGATGCAAATAATACCTTTCCCAATATAAACAAAGTATATGCTTTGGTATGACGCCACCACCGCTTTCCCAATCAAGATTCATCGAACTTGACAAAATCTATTGCCCAACCACGACAACATAATGCCCCTCGAGTATATATACTTCTCATCCCCACAATATATTGACTAAATTCGCTATCAATAAAGTAATCGTTTAGGGTTATGGAGTAATGTACATGTAATAGATGCCCTATAACCCAGAATCCTAAAATAAAATGTACATCTTCAAGGGTGACCGCTATTTCACCAACAAAGAAGTGAAATGTATTGTCTCACTACGCCAACGCCCACTAATACTTCTATCAACGGTTGCGTCTAATTGGTTACAGATATTAGTATTTGTAAATACCCCAAAATACTAGTTAGTCGCGTAATAATTCTTTTTGGGGGTCACGTAAAACTCACACTTCCAACGAACGTCCACTCTCATAGGATCTTAATGACCTAATGTAATGGGAATTGTCCCATACGGTTGTTGAAATGTGTAACGCCCCGAGAAAATCGGATTTTATGATAATTAAATTTTATTTGATTATGTGGATTAAATGAATTTAATTAATTATTTATGTGAGTAAGCTATGTGAAGGTCATTCTATGACCTGAAAAAGAATGTGGTTAGATTTTGGCTACGTGGTAGAATTAAAGTGTTTGAATTTCCAAGACGAAAATAAAAGTTTTTTGATAAATTTTCGTAAAAACACTATTCACCGATTTATGCTCGGAATTATTTTTGAACTTCCGAGAAACGCGTTTAAAACGGTTAGGAAAGTAATATCCAATAATATTTCGCTTATGGCAAACGTAAGTTTTCATTATGAGCTTAAAACCTAATTGTTAGGGAAGTAATTTCTAGAAGGAATTGAAAGGCGTATAAAAATTAAAGCAATGATCGTTATAATATGTAGGTATGGTACGAGGTAATGAATATGATTATAATACGAGGTATTATAACGGTATGTATGAATGATGGTATGTCGTATATATAATAAGTATACTGAGTTAAAATACTGAGAATAATATGTAAACAATACGTTATAAGGCTTTAAGTTAAATGTATTGGACTTGTAGAATTTGTTAGGAATTGCATGCCCAAGTATAGGAAGGGTTAAGCCCAATGGTAGAAATGGTTAAGTCCAATGTGAATTAATGAATAAGTCCAAATGTTTGTTTAATGCAAGCCCAAGTATAAGTTAAGCTAAAAGCCCAAAAGTAAGAACCTATGGGTTATTGATGATTAAAACCCATGGGGCAACCCATGGGTGATCCAAAGTGATGAGCAAGTAAACTTAATGGTTAAGCAAAGGATAAGTTAAGTAATAGCCAAGTAAAGTGCTTATGCTTGGTGGCTAAGTAAAGAATAAGTTATTTGATGAGCAAGTAAACTTAAAGGCTAAGTAAAGGATAAGTTAAGTGGTGAACAAATAAATAATGTGATGAGCAAGTTAACTTAGTGCTTAAGTAATGAATAGTAAGTAGTGACGATTAAGGAGGTGGATGGCTTATCGACTATTAAGCCCTCACTTTGAGATTTCTATAAATAAAGGATGCTAGCTCATTTTGTTGGTTGTTAAATTTCATCCAACATTATAAGTGCTTATCGTTAGAGAGAAAAAGCTAGAAAAGCTAGATTTTTGTAGTTCAAGAAGCAAGAAGAATATCAAAGCTTAACCAAGTAATCTTCAAGGGTAAGAACCTAAACCATGATTCTCTTTCTCTTCAATTATTAGAGAAGTGAGTAATGGTAGAACATGTATGCTAAGAAGAAGTAGGAATGATTAATCAAAGGACTTAAGTCTTAATAAGCCGTGAATAAGCACTTTGTTCATATATAAGTTATGAACTAAGGAAGAACTTGTAAGAAGTTGTAATATGTTTACATGAATGAAATTTGTATGATTCGAAGATGTGAGAATGATGATTAGAAGACTTAAACCATGATAAGTCGTATGAAATGAAATCATAAGTAGTTTATACTTTTATAAGTTATAAACTCATGAAGAACAAGTAATAACTTATCATGTAAATAAGTTGATGGAATTTGTATGTTAAGATGTTAGTATGATGGATAGAATCCATTTGAAACGATGAACAAATCATAAGTAACGGTTATGGTGAAATTCACGAGTTCTGGACGATAATCGTCGAAATTATGAAATTCTCGTAATGGAAGTCAAATTTTGACTTTGAGCTTGGAAACAATGGTTTTCGATGGAGTATAGTCTCATTTGGCATTCTAGAGTTGCGAACTCGAAATGACCAAATTCTAACTTAGAATGAAGAATGAGTTGAACGTTCACGAACGCTTATCGCTTTCGTTAAAATGAACTAATAGGTGAATTTTGAGTAAACGGATTTGAAAATGGAAAATTTTTGCATGAACACGTAGATTATGTAATTTGTTAGCTAAGGGCTTTTGAAAGAGCTAATTCGGACTTATAACGAAGAAGTTATGAGCCCGGAAATCTCACCTAAGAAATTATCTGTAAAAATTTTCGAATGCATCGATGTTTGGCGTCAGCAGTCACGCAGCATGTAGCTTTATGAACCGCCTTGCAGTCACAAGGCAAAGGGATGGCTATCGAGTTTCGCATCGCAACTCCAACTCCACCATAATACTCAACCAGAAGTGCCATGTACAATGAAGGTTTGATCAAGAGTGGCACCACAAATACCATACTATAGTAAAGGGATGCATGCGCCATTGCAAGATGGAATTTTGTTGACCAAGTTGATTGTGAACCCAATGGTTTACAAGACGAGTATAGGACATGTAATTACTTAATGAACATGATAAGACCTTTCCTAAATCGCTTTTATAGTGATGACTTTAGGAATTTAATGTGGTTTAATGAGTGGTTAAACGAAGAACGTAAGGTATAAGAAAGTGAACGGTATGCAATAAGTGTACTTAACCAATGATGATCAAGTAATAACGTAAGAACGTTAGTTATCCGTGAGGAAGGATGATTAACTCAAAACGAGTTATATTAATGAAGTAAATCCACTTAAGACATAGAAGAAAAGAAGTTGGTAAGAACGATGTAAATTATAAATGGCAAGATGGAACCAATAATAACAAATCTAATACATGATTAGATTGAGAAGAAGGGTAAGATTCATTAGGAACCATGTATATTAATTCATGACCTAATATGGTATGTTATGTGGTTATGTGTTGTAGAGACTGTAAAGACTCAAAGGGAAAGTAATTTTACTGTAGCAGACGCTGAAGGCAAGCTTTCTTATCGCTTATCTAACCTTCGTGTTAGTCAAGTTTTCAATGATTCATGTTATGAGATGCATGAATGGTTTTAAAGAAAGGGTCGATGCCAGTTTTAACTCGGCTAGACTAATCATGAAAGATTGATTGGTATGTTATGTGGTTACGTGTTGTAGAGACTGTGAAAGACTCAAAGGAAAGTAATTTTATCGTAGGGCACGCGTCAAGCAAGCAAGCTTATCGCTTATCTAACCTTCGCGGTTAGTCAAGTTTTCAATGATTCATGTTATGAGATGCATGAATGGTTTTAAAGAAAGGGTCGATGCCAGTTTTAACTCGGCTAGACTAATCATGAAAGATTGATTAATTTATTTTCAAGTCTTTAAATATAGAATTGAGAACGCTATCCTATGCCAATTGCTTGGTACAGATTCAAGGTAAGCCTGAGTATGAATAAACAAATGTATTTTACATCGATTATTCAACGGGCACGCGAGGTTGCCAAAACTTAAACGTAAATACGTTTAACGGATGAGTGTTGATCAACATAGAGTACTATAGGCTGATCACATAGAAATGCTCGTAAGAAATGTCGAACTTACGATCTTAGTACCAGGTTATCCTTTTCATGAATAAAAGCTAAAGAGAATGTTCATGGTCTATGTAGACCTACCGTAATTTCCAATCTACTATATGTTCTTTGGAGTTGTTTTATGAGATGAGAAGTGCTATTCAATGTTTCATAGTACTTCAAACTATTGTTCGATTATTGAAGAATAATCATATGATTCTCGAAGTGGTATTTATATAATATATTATTAGACTTGCTGAGCTAGTTAAGCTCACTTCTTGCTTGAATCATATGATTGCAACCAAGGTCGGGTGAACCGAGGGTTCCAGTAGAGATAAAGGCAAGGCGAAGATGAATGATTAGTTTATTCTGTAATAGACTAGTATGTTTGTATGAATTATATTACAACATATAGAGAATGTAACAGTTTCAAAACCTGGGAACGGGATGTATTTTTATGGATGTAATAAGAATGTCGTTGATACACATATTTTAATGTTGTTTAAATAGAATGAATGTACAGTTATGAGTACCGTGTAGCACCATCTCATTCGGGTTGGAAGATACCCGCATTTAGGGGCCACAAAATGTGGTTTAATTGGTTGATCCCCCAACAAAGTGTTAATAGTGGGTCCGTGATTGAATTCCATTTCTATAAGTAACACATCCAAAATAAAGATTTATCAACAACACAAACAACATAAAAACAACATAGATAAAACACCATTAACTCTTAAAGTAAACAACAATATATTTTTGGAGAAGTGAACAAAAACAAACTAAACATCCATCAACTCTTAAAGTGTACAACATAGAAATTTTTTAAAAAAAATAAACTTCAAATTTACATAAAAACAACCATACATATATGTTGGAGGATTTACCAAACTCCTATTGATTTGTTGCTTTCGCCTCAAATTTGCTACAACGATTGTCGCTTAAGTTGTTTGATTGTTTTTCACAATATTAGATGGACAAGATGGACCAACTTAAAATTTTGTTTGGATGTAATATGGAACAACTTAAAATTTTGTTTGGAGGCAAGTCGTCATTTTGTATACTGTTTAACGCAGCTTTTTTAAATCATGGATGATTAATACCTTCAAGTATGCTCATTTTGTATACAAGTATCCGCTTATGTTTGAATTAAAAAGGGCAATCGTATCCAATTATGTTTGAACTAAAAATGGTACCATAACCCATTATTGAAAACGATGTCTTCCGACCTAGCGTCCACAATATTAAATCATGACAAGACCTTTCGTGAGTGTTGATATCGTATTTACGTCATTTAAATCCTTAAACTAGATTCCTGAGTATTAAATCTGCGACGAGACCTTTCAAAGAGTGTTAATATTGTACGACGTCCGCTTAAATCCTTGAACTAGAGTCTACAATATTAAATTAAGACATTTGAGACCTTTCAGGAGTGTTGATATTTTACGACGCCGCTTAAATCTTTGAACTAGCGTCCATGTGATTGAATCATGCATTTGAGACCTTTCGAGAGTGTTGATACACATGATTTACGCCATTTAAATCCTAGAATTAGCGTCCACATTATTAAATTGCTTATCGTGACGCTTAAATGTCTTCGCAAAATGGGTCAATTATTTAGTTCTTCTATGCAAACCCTCGGAAGTGCCAACATAATAAATTGATAATTATTGAGGTATGACCTCAAGATGTTGTGATGGACACTCCATGGTTTGCATATGAATAACTAAACAATTAACCCATCCCGGGCGATAGACTTTTTTGAGACATCTAGGGGTTAAAATTAAGTTTATAAAGCTAAAAATCATCTGCTTCGCTACATATTCAAGTGATTTGGGATGATGAGAAACATACATGGCAAAACCAAAATCGGAAGGCTTGATAAAGTGAGTTGGTTCTGATTGAACTTCAATTCAAAACAAATTAAGGGCTTCCAGGATGTCAGGCCATCCAAAAATGGTGCCACGATGTTTCTTCATCCCGCATCACATGAACCGATAACAATAGTAATATGCTGTAAGAAACAAAAAATTCTCGAGCTTTAGGTCGAACTCTTTGTGCGTATCCGTAACGCCTTTTGTTTGCAATTTTATCTAGTCTTATATATAGGGGACCTAACGTCCATGCAGATTAAAATGCAGATTAGACCTTTAAGTTCCGTTATTGAAAACGATGTCGTCCGACCGCCGCTTCATAATCCCAACGTCCGCAATATTAAGTTGCGAAAGGGGAATGGTAACGAAGGGGCATTTTGGTCATCTATCCCATCCGCAGTATTTAAGTGCGGAATACTGAAAACTAAATCGTGGACGAGGTCTCTATAAAACCGCTAGATCTTCGAATGGAGGGTCGCGGTGTGTTGTAAAGTGCTAGACTCTTTTTTACAAAGTTTCATATAGATCGGCCCCTCTATATATATATAGGTCCTCATCCATGGCAACTATTTGTCACTAAAACTATTCCAACAACCATGATCTTAACCGCTGATCGTCATAATAAAAGGTTCAAATTAAAAGTAATTTATTCCATGTTGCTTTCAAATTTATAGAGGCGTAATATTCTTTCTTGCTACAACGAAAAATTACCAAAATTGGATGCCCCGAATAGGTCTACACAACCCATTCTTAGTCTCCAAATATACGATACAAAATTTGTTGGGATTTCAAAGACATAAAAGCAAATGAAAAATAAAAAACAAATTAAAGACATTCCAAAACCCTAAAACAGGATCCATTCGAAAACATATTAATTCACTGTTTAGATTTTATACCGATTATAGAAAATTCTGAAACACTTGAATATCCAACGTAATCCCTCACGAACTACGCCTCTATGGTATCCACACGAACCCCATAAATCATCGCATCGATTCTCGCAATAAAAGGGAGTCATGATAATAGCCACCAAAGGATCAGGATTTTTCAAACCTTTTTCTCTCTAGTCTCTCTCTAAGAGCGGCTAGGGTTTTCCTAGGTTATGATATATCGCTAAATGGCTACTATATATCATATATATAGTAGTTAAAAGGAATTAATCAAAAACATAATCTAATTAAAATAAAATCCAAATTTGTATATATATATATATATATATATTATATATCTTATTAAGTCTTACTTAATTAATATACCTATATATAAATTATCCTATTAATTTAGATTCGTAATTTAAATGCTATCAATCACTTTGACATATTTAAATCTTTACAATTTAA
>CM035152.1:169435476-169548962 GCA_020205615.1 Panax quinquefolius
GAAGATACCCAGATTTGAGGCGTCACGAGGTTGGTATCAAAGCATTAGGTTATAAAACTTAAGGGGATTAAAAACCTTAAGTCATAACCTTAAGAGATGTCAAAAAAGTACAAGAAGAAAATAACCTTATAAAAATGCATTATGATTATATTATGTGTTTTATTATTCTATTGACGTACTAATCAACTTAATTGTTTTGTGTAGATGTCGGGAGTAAATAAAATGTATGTAGATGGGCAAAAGTTATTAGTGAAGAGTCGGTGAACCAAGTAGAGGTCATCTAGAATCCCATAGCGGCGAGATCCGAGATAATTGTTATGGAGTCCGGAGACTCAGGAGGATCTGACCTCATATCAAGATTCGATGGTATGATAGAGGAGGAAGTGGAGGCAATGTCCTTTAATCCCTTAGCTATAGCAGCAGAGAGATAGCTCCTGGGAATTCTATGATGTCGTTGTTCGCTTCGGTATTGGATAGAAATATCCATTCTTGTCAAGAGGTCAAGGAGCTAAAGAAGAGCTCGGATGGTTATAGAGGATAAGACGGACGTGGAGTCCATGGGGCAGGAGGAACATGACGAGAGGATTTTGGCGAGGACAAGGTCCATGAGGTGAAACATGAGGTCTTTGAGCTCAAAGAGGAACTAAAGACCAAGCTGCGAGAAGATAGGGAGGATGTCCTATATTCATAGGAGTTCTCATCTGATTTCTAGCGGAGACATTTGGATATCTCTGTGAGAGGTGGGCGGACACAATATACTTATTAGCCCGTGATATCATTATTGGTCTTGCAAGGCAGATTTCGATAATGCCTTAAGTGCGAGATGTAATCTAGTAGTAGCTAGAAGTAGTTTAAGTGTGTAAATATTTTGTAATTAGTAGTGACATAAGCCCTCTTTTGTATAGTGAAGGGTAGTCTTTTGTAAATCCCAATTTTAAAAAGCAATAAGCGGGAAAGTAATGTAATCGACTTAGGTTGTGTAATGTAAATAATGTAGTATTATACTATAAAGAATGAATATAAGCCTTTTTATGGAAAACAATGAGTAATGGATGTTGAAGTTATTGTTTAATATCAAATAATAACTAATAAAGAAAGGAATAATAATGAAACGTGTTGTTTATTGTATCAGCAAAATGCCGCCAAGAAGCGTGCAACGTAACCAAGGATCTAATATGAATCAATCGGAGGGAGGTCCGGTTAACCCTATGCAGGAGTTTGTTAACCTTTTAACAGTTGCCTTTAATAGAACAGGGGCTAATATCCCCATAAATCCAGGAGTATCACGAGCTACTACCTTTAAGGATTTCAAGAGCGTGGGTCCGCCGAAGTTCAAAGGAACTACGGACCCTATCAAAGCCCAAACGTGGGTGAAGGAAATAGAGAAGGCATTTATGATAGCAAATGTCGACGAGGCCCAAAAGGTTGCCTTTGCAACCTATATGATGAAGGGAGAGGCCAACTCTTGGTGGGAAGCCAATCAGGCTAGGGCCGGGATCGAGAATCTAACGTGGGTGAGGTTCACGGAGATATTCTTCAAGAACTACTTTCCCACGAGCATGCAAGGAAGGATGGAGGTGCGGTTTCTCGAGTTGAAACAAGGGGACATAGCGGTTTCCCAATCTGCCGCCAAGTTTAATGAATGGCGAGGTTCGGCTCCATACCAAGTGGATACAGAGGTTAGGAAAGTATGACAGTTGAAAGGGGCTTGAAACCACGGCTCTATAAGCGTATTTCGGTGTTCCAAAGTACTTCTTTTGGAACCATTTTAGAAAGCGATAATCATAGAAGGTGGTAGTGAGGCTTTGAAGTCGATACCTGAGGACAAGAAAAGCGAGGGAAAGTGGATGGGGAGTAAAGGTTGAAGGAGCTAGCGGTAGTGGCGAGGGATAGAAGAGGAAGGTGTTTAGCTCTGGGAATACCGAAGTGAAGCAAGGAGACCCACGAGAGGAGGATGGAAGCTTCTGCAAAGAGACTGTGGGAAGACTCACTTAGAGTCTGTCTCGAGGGAAGGGTAAATGTTATAATCTGTGGATGGGAAGGGCACATTGTGCCTAATCGCCCAAGTTCGAGAAAGAATCATGGATGCTTATTATGTGGGTCAATGACAACATAGCAAAGAACCGTCAGGAGAAGGGACGGACGGGAATCGAGGGCACTAATGGCGGTAAAGATAGCTATTAGTGGTCGAAGCATGATTAGGTGGTAGCCTATGGGCCGTACCTTTAATATGATGATCCAAGATGCAGTTGCATCGAGGGACGTCGTCATGGTATTATTTCGATCAACGACATAAATGCTTACGTCTTTGTTTGATTCGAGTGCTACTTGTTCGTTTATAGCATGCGATTTTGCTAGCGATTAGGATTACTTTACGAAAAAGTTACTATACCTTTAAATATTATGGTAGCAAACAAAGAAATAATTCCTATTAAAGATGTTCATAGGAGTTGTTAAGTAGATATCTGGGGTTGTAAATTAGCGATAGATTTGATACCGATAAAGTTAGGAGAATACAACGTAATTCTCGGAATGGATTAGTTAGTTAACCATGGGGAAATTATAGATTATCAAAAGAAATGTGTGAACATTAAGGCGTTAAAACAACCTTAGGTAGTATTTTTTGGGAATAGATCACTTGGGGCGTTAGTGTTGTCTAACCATGACACAAACTAGAAATTGCGAGGAGGAAGGGATGTGTAGGTTATACGTAATGTCATGTTGTTGATACCTAGAGTGGTAGCAACCTTGGAACAAATACCTATAGTGAGAGAATTCACCGATGTATTTTTGAGTGAATTCAGGGTCTTCAGCGGATAGGGAGAGCGAGTTTGTAATAGACATCATGTCGGGGCGGCACCGATTTCTAGGGCACCGTATCGTATGGTGCCGGTGGAGATGAAGGAGTTAATGGTGCGATTCAAGAAGCTGTTGAATGGAGAAGTACATTCAACCGAGTGTTTCAAGTAGAGGAGCACGATAGTGTTTGTCGAAGAAGAAGGATGGATCGTTAAGACTTTGTATCAACTACCGAGAGTTGAACAAGTCAACGATAAAGAATAAATACTCATTGCCCAGGATCGATGATCTTTTTGATCAGTTGAAAGGGGCTAAGTATTTTTCTAAAATAGATTTAAGAACGGGGTATCACCAGTTGAAGGTTAGGGAGGAAGATGTGTTAGGTTTGTAATATTCATAACGCAATCAAATTGCATAAAAAGTCTTGAGCGTGGTAAAATCGAGTTTAAAAAATTTACAAACCATATACCGGATCACCCTTTATGCATAATTATTAATTAAGCGAAAAGATAAAGAATAAATCGTACCCTTGAAGATCGAGCTTCCTCGGTACAAGTTCACCTCCAAATCCTTTCGCGTTCAATCTTGAATCCAGGGTTTGGTTCCTTCCTTTGATCGGCGTTAGCCACCCATGTGTTTGGCCTCTGAGGTGATCCACCAAGGAAGAATAAAATTCAAGAAGATGGGTGTTTGGCTAAACCCTAGTTTTCTATCTCTATAGAAAAAGGTGTACTCTCCAACAATTGGAATTATGTCGTATGTTGAAAAAATCAACAACACATCTCACCCATAATAAGACTCCTCTTATTTATAGATGTGGGCAACCCACCTTAACAATTAAGGAATTGGGTTTTAATTAATTAAATTCTTTTAATTAATTAAGCTCCCTAATCTTATTAGGGATAATTAATTAAACTCCTTTAACTAATTTTCCTTCTAATCCAATTAGGAATAAATGAGAGTACTTATATTAAATTAATTCCTAAACTCTTTTAGAAATTAAAATAATAATAATTGTAATAATATTAATAAGACTCCTCTTATTAATTTATATTTAATATTTCTAAAATATTAAATAATAAATATTAAGCTATTTAATTTATTCTATCACCATAGATTAAATTAAATATACATAACATATATTATTACGATTATGCCATTAACTTCTTAAATAATTATTCTTCCTTTTATAATTGTGACCCTTTAGGTTCTCCATATTAAACCGGTTGTGAATAAATCAATTAGAACAATTCTAATCTTATTTAAATAAATAAATTAAATAATTAATTTATTTAAATAAATAATATTTATTCTACATAGGGATAAGCCTCCCCAGCGATCGGCGACTTTCGAGATAATATAGATTTCAACATTAATCATTAAAGAACCTTTGAGTAAATAGTTAAATGACAATTCAATCCTTCCACCATACAATGTCCCAATTAAATATAAGACATGAAATTCTTTGTCAAGTCTTATTTTATTTAATTATATGTATTTCGACTCTTAAATGCACAACTCAAATAATGCAAATTAGAAACTCCTTTCTAATTTCATTACGCTTTAACCGAGGACTCTTTGGGTTGTCATTTATCGAATCACATAGGACATTTCTCTTCTTTTATTAGAAGTGGTAGATTCTTTATTGATCATACATTATCTCCATATACAACTTATTATACCCAAGCATACCCTTTGATATACCCTAAGGGTCTTAAGGAATAAGTCAAAGTATAACTCATCATACACAAGATACTATGATGATCTCAAGTCCAAGGATTACTTGTACTACTATCACTACTGAGAATTCTATTGATGAGCAAATAAAACTCCATTAGGTATTCCTTAGCGAGCCACGTTAATTGAACTTATTCTCTAATAAGCACCTACGTACTTGCTTTAGTGTCTCCACACAAATGATCGTGAGATCAATCATCCTCATCCAATGAGCAAGCAGCGTATGTACCAATCTATCCGGATTCACTAATCCCCAATTTAGTAATCCAACGATTGGGAACTATTTTAGTTTTAAGCTTTCTAAGAATTTAGATCTCATTAGAATGATCATCATCATTATTCTAAAAGCATTGCTTAAAACTATGGGTTTATCACATATTATAAAGCGACACCATGTAGATAATTAAAAGCCTTTAATAAATTAATACTTTTATTAATGAATGAATAAGATTGTTACAAAGTATATGCTTTATCATCAAACATGATTGGCTTGTGTGCATACTACTTTCAATCTCCCACTTGCACTAAAGCCCGATCGTCGTGGTAACTCATACTCTTTCTTCTCTAAGTGGCGATTATCCTGCTTTGTTGGATAAGCTTTAGTTAATGGATATGTAATGTTGTTTATGAGAGTCCACTATCTCTATAGTGATTTCCCATCTTTCGATGATTCTTATAATCAAATGATAGTGCCCTGACACATGTTTAGATCCAAGATGAGACTTAGGAACTATTCTAGTTACGTAATGAACTTTTAATCCAAACAATCAACTTGCGACTTCATTTATAGCTATATACTTTGTCTTTATCACTAAACCGAAGAACTCTCTTTGTTTGGAACCTTTCAATTCAATCGCACCACTATTGAGATAACACTTTACCTTAAAGTGGATTTTCGTGTCGTCTTGATGCATGCTAAAAAACTTGAGTCTGCAAAGCCCTCTAGTTTTAATTCGGACCCACCATGTCATCTGCTCACATCCTTAGTCTTGGGTTAAGAACTTTAAGATGTTTTTTCAGCGCCTTACATAGTGATCTTCTCGAGAATATGACCGATCGACATCGGGTCTCGTATATTTCATTGCATATATGATTGTCACTCATGCGATCTCTCTTCTTTGGAGTCTATGGGGATTATTAAAGAGATATACTCCATAGCTCATCGACGTGAGACATCTCTTGGAGTTTTCCATGCTAAGCGACTTTAGCATCAAATGAATATCGTTCCTTGGGTTAAGTCGAGCATCCTCTTGAATCTATCTATATAGATTTGCATCCCCAATTAAGATACTCTTCCCAAATCATTCATGGAGGAATGTTTAGACAACTTTATCTCTTCTTGATTGTAGCATTGGTAAGTAATTCCTCATCCAAGTAGTATATCAACATATAATACTAGAAATTTCACGACGCTCCCATTGACCCTTTTGTACACACTAGAACTCTTACCTCATCGTATATAGCTGGATCATCATCTTATGATGATGTGTACCTCATCATCATCATCCATGATGAATCCATACCTCTGGGTATCTTGGTACTATTCGATTTACGATTGGTTGTGGTACAATATGTCTATCTACATGTTCCTCTTATTTGACTTATAGTGTTTTGTGGTTCTTGACCTTTCAAGATCTATAATCCTCCCACTAGCCCCTTCAATGATAAACACCTTTATCTTAGAAGGCGCTGTGTTTCGTAACAAACACCTTTTGCTAAGTTGAATTATAGAACATATACCCCTAAACTTACTTTAGGATGTCCCACAAATTTGTATTATGTCAAATCTTGTCCCAAGCTTATCCTTTGAAACCTTTTCACATAAGTTGGACAACCCTTATCTTAACATACTTAAGATTAGGAATCCTCCCATCCATAACTTTTATGGAGTCTTGGGGCGGATTTTGAGGTTACCATTTCAGTAGATACACGACCATTTCTAGGACATGACCCAGAAGAATCTTTGGAATGTCGGTAAAATCATTATGGACCATACCATGTCCAACAAGGTACTGATTTTTCCATTCAGATACATCAATCAATTATTGCGTATCACGATGTGTCCATTATGAGAAAACCATTTGAGATGATCTAGAAACTTATTGCACAAGTATTTATTCCTTGATCTAATCAAAGAATCTTAATACATTGCCAATTTGTTTCTTACGAATTCTTTGAACCTTTCAAATAATTCACACTTGTATTCAACAAATACATACATTCAACTCTTTGAATGATCATCTCCTTTTCTTATACTAATTTGTTGATATGCAAAATTATTTTCATGTAAGTCAGTATACAAAATTTATTAAGTAATATTTCGATTCTATACAAAACATTATTATTATAAATAGAACAACAATTGTTCTTAATTATAATACCAAAGATTTCATTGTCCAACAATAAAATGGAAATAATATTTTTAACAAGAAGCTGGAATCTGATAACAACTTATTGACTTAATAGATTTTCCGTGTAGGCATTGCTAAACTATAAGTTTCTATGGCTAATATGCGTGACAACCTTTGCTTCATTTCCCACACATAGGATTACTTATCTTGTTTAACTTTCTACTTACGCTTGGTCCTTCATAAATCTATATTTATGATAACCAATGTCATTATCAATACCCAAGTAGAACCTTGACTTAAAGAAAAATTTATTTCAATCATGAACAAATTTGTATTTATGTAAAGAAACTTCACTAAGCTTCTTTGGTTAACCTTTGCAAGATGTTTCTCATGGTTTTTCTTCCCGGTGTCGGGCTTATAGCGGTGGAAGCAAACTCCTTTCTTTATCCGTATCGGTTTTGTTCTTATTATCCTTTATTTTTGCCTTTTCATTTACCTTCTTTGAATCGTTCTTCTTTTCGGAAGATCCTTTGGCCCCTACCAAAGTAAGACTTGATCTTTCTTGGTTGGAAAGTGACTCTCAACATTTTTCAATATGTTAAGCAAATCGGTGAGGCGATATCTAGCTTGTTTATATGAAAAATTCACAACAATTGTGAAAGGAATTAGGGAGTGAGTGCAAGATCAAATCTTGGCTCAACTCTCCATCCATGACAAAACAGTTGTCTAATTGATCAATCAAATTGATTATGTTAAGAACCTTTTATGCCGCATCTTATAGTGTCATTGGCCATTCTAGATCGGAAGAGCTCCTTAGATATCGATATCTATCGGTCCTACTTTCCTCACCATCTACTACTTGATGTGCGGGAATATAGTAAAGCATCCATAGTTTCATCTTGTGGCTGAAGCTCGTTACTCATAGATCTGAGCATGATGCATTGAGCCAATTTATGCATCATCTTGCCACTTTCTAAAAGTAGCAATGTCTTCCTCGGAGGCATTATGCGCAACCATTCTTGAGGATAGGCATATTAAGGACATAAGATAACTTTTTAGCTATGAGAACTATTCTCAAATTCCTTAACCAATCAGATTTAATTGATTACGGTTAATTTAGCATCTAATATGCCATGATGATAGTAATTTTAGACATTGTAAAATTCTATAAATGAATTTGTAATTAACAACATTTTAACATACATTCTTTTATTAATTACCAAAATAAATTAGGTCTTGTTTTAAATTGGTATCTCCCACTATTTTCTTCAAACTATATTACCTCACTTATATAGTTTAAGCAAAATCTAATTAAAGATTTGCTAGTGAGAATAAGGATCCCATTTCAAATGTATATAGCCTTGTGGTGACACAACAAACTATATATAAATAAATAGGTAGACAACTTTTGTCAATTACATCAACTATGCAACTCCTTGTATTTTGCCTCTTAGATTATTTTGATCAAGTGGTGGCACATCCGAATCAAAATTATCCAAGTTAAGTCCGGCCTAGCACTCCATATATTCAAAAAAAGAAAAATATCATCCTTGTGGTGACACAACAAAACAATATTGTTCAATTTTTTTTATAAGCATCAAATGTGATAAATTAACATCTTAAATACTTAATACTTGCCTTGTGGTGACACAACAAACTCATATTAAATATTTAATACTCTATTAATTTTATCATGCTAGAAAGCGACGTTCGATATTCCAAATATCTTTGAGCGCTTAGGACTTAATATAAAAATTGAGGGGTTTGTTATTAATTTGTCTCATCTTGTTTAGCAGCATTACATTATATATATATAAAATAATGGCGTCATATTAATGAACATGCGAAGCATGTTTGCATAATATATAATATATATAGTATTAAAGCATGCACATATAGAATACTATATTCTAGGATTGATTATGGACTTTTATTCTAGTTTGGTTCACTAGAGCCACCAAGTGAACCAAAAGGTCAAACCCAGGGTGCAAGAAATAATATTTAAATATAACTATTACATTTAAACCCGGGCTCCATTACTGGCGGGTCTTCAAGCGCTTCTTGTCCCTTAATCTCTAATTCTTCAAAATTAATTCTAACTATTCCTATTACAATACTATTTTAAAATAAATAGAAACCTTGATCGTGATCGAGGGAAGTACATAGGAGGAGATAGAATTTACATTAAGAAAAATTAGAGAAGGCAGAATCTGTGAGACCCCATTTAATAAAACCCATACATTCATGCATCCAACTAAAATAAAATCCAATCGCATTGGTTGATAGTCCATAATCAATCCCATTTATTATCATACACATCACCATATGCATCAATAAATAACATTCATCTCATGAATAATAAACATTTAATATATATATTGATATCATTTAATGGGCAAATTTAGTTAGTATAAAATCTAATTTTGAATCAAAATAAACTCCTTTATTTTAATCCAAATTTAAATCAAAATAAAACTATTTTATTTTAATTTATCTAATTTTTGAATAAAATAAACTATTTTATTTTAATCAAAATTTTTAATCAAAATAAACTCCTTTATTTTAATTAATTATGGAATCAATTCCATATAAAAAAATCTTTAATTAAAATAAACTCTTTTATTTTAATTAATTATGGAATCCAATTCCATGTAAAAAAAATCTTTTATTTAAAGGAAACACGGATATTCTTTCCTATTCACAAATAAACTCCTTTATTTTGAATAATATGAAATCTTATTCCATATTTAAATAAACTCCTTTATTTAAGGAAACACGGATTTTCTTTCCTATTCACAAATAAACTCTTTTATTTTGAATAATATGAAATCTATTTCATATCTAAATAAACTCCTTTATTTAAGGAAAGATGGATTTACTTTCCTATTCACAAATAAACTATTTTATTTTGAATAATATGAAATCCTATTTCATATCTAAATAAACTCTTTTATTTAAGGAAACAATAGAATTCAATTTCAACTCCAATTAGTTATCATGGAATCAAATTCCAACTCTAATTAGTTAGCATGAAATTTAATTTTAAAATTAAAATAAAACTATTATTTTAAAATTAAAATAAACTTTTATTTAAAATTAAAATAAACCTTTTATTTTAATAATAAAATTATTGAGAATAATATATATATATATATATATATATATATATATTAAATATATTAACTATATTCTAGTATTAATATTATTATATATATATATATATAATAATTCCTTGATCACGTGTCATAAACAAAAATTTTCTTTGCCATTTTATTTTTTTTTTTAATAAATTTTATACAATAAAATTTTTTGCCCAATTAAATTGTTCTAAACACATATCAATATAATATTAAATTAAAACAATTAATAATTTGGATAAAGGTTTGGCTCGATGCCCTTTGTTAGGTTTGTAATATTCATAACTTAATCAAATTGCATAAAAGTCTAAAGCGTGGTAAAATCGAGTTTAAAAATTTACAAACCATATACCCGGATCACCCTTTATGCATAATTATTAATTAAGCGAAAAGATAAAGAATAAAATCATACCCTTGAAGATCGAGCTTCCTCAGTACAAGTTCACCTCCAAATCCTTTCGCGTTCAATCTTGAATCCATAGGGTTTGGTTCCTTCCTTTGATCAACGTTAGCCACCCGTGTGTTTGGCCTCAGAGGTGATCCACCGAGGAAGAATAAAATTCAAGAAGATGGGTGTTTGGCTAAACCCTAGTTTTTCTATCTCATAAAAAAGGTGTCTCTCTCAACAATTGGAATTATGTCAGTATGTTGAAAAAATCAACAACACATCTCACCCATAATAAGACTCCTCTTATTTATAGATGTGGGCAACCCACCTTAACAATTAAGGAATTGGGTTTTAATTAATTAAATTCTTTTAATTAATTAAGCTCCCTAATCTTATTAGGGATAATTAATTAAACTCCTTTAACTAATTTTCCTTCCTAATCCAATTAGGAATAAATGAGAAGTACTTATATTAAATTAATTCCTAAACTCTTTTAGAAATTAAAATAATAATAATTGTAATAATATTAATAAGACTCTTCTTATTAATTTATATTTAATATTTCTAAAATATTAAATAATAAATATTAAGCTATTTAATTTATTCTATCACCATAGATTAAATTAAATATACATAAATATATTATTACGATTATGCCATTAACTTCTTAAATAATTATTCTTCCTTTTATGGTGTGACCCTTTAGGTTCTCCATATTAAGCAGGTTGTGAATAAATCAATTAGAACAATTCTAATCTTATTTAAATAAATAAATTAAATAATTAATTTATTTAAATAAATAATATTTATTCTACTGATAGGGATAAGCCTCCAATGATCAACGACTTTCCGGATAATATAGATTTCAACATTAATCATTAAAGAACCTTTGAGTAAATAATTCTTGGTGCACAATTCAATCCTTCCACCATCTGATGTCCCAATTAAATATAAGACATGAAATTACTTGTCAAGTCTTATTTTATTTAATTATATGTATTTCGACTCTTAAATGCATAACTCCAAATAATGCAAATTAGAAACTCCTTTCTAATTTCATTCGCCTCGCCAAGGACTCTTTGGGTTGTCATTTATCGAATCACATAGGACATTTCTCTTCTTTTATTAGAAGTGGTAGATTCTTTATTGATCATACATTATCTCCATGTACAACTTATTATACCCAAGCATACCCTTTGATATACCCTAAGGGTCTTAAGGAATAAGTCAAAGTATAACTCATCATACACAAGATCTATGATGATCTCAAGTCCAAGGATTACTTGTCTACTACTATCACTCTGAGAATTCCTATTGACGAGCAAATAAAACTCCATTAGGTATTCCTTAGCGAGCCACGTTCGATGAACTTATTCTCTAATAAGCACCTACATACTTGCTTTAGTGTCTCCACACAAATGATCATGAGATCAATCATCCTCATCCAATGAGCAAAGCAACGTATGTACCCAATCTATCGGATTCACTAATCCCCAATTTAGTAATCCAACGATTGGGAACTATTTTAGTTTTAAGCTTTCTAAGAATTTAGATCTCATTAGAATGATCATCATCATTATTCTAAAAGCATTGCTTAAAACTATGGGTTTATCACATATTATAAAAAAACATTCACATGTAGATAATTAAAAGCCTTTAATAAATTAATACTTTTTATTAATGAATGAATAAGATTGTTACAAAGTATATGCTTTATCATCAAACATGATTGGCTTGTGTGCATACTACTTTCAAGATGTACCAAAGACAGCATTCAGGACTCGTTATGGTCATTACTGAGTTTCTGGTAATGTCATTTGGGTTGACTAATGCACCAGCTGTATTTATGGATATGATGAATAGAGTGTTCAAACAATATTTGGACAAGTTTATCATGGTGTTTATTTATGATATTCTAGTCTATTCAAAGACGCCATAAGATCATGCTAAACACCTAAGATTAGTGTTGGAGACACTAAGGAAGGAGAAGTTGTATGCAAAATTCACTAAGTGTGAATTTTGGTTGGAGAAGGTACAGTTTTTAGGTCATGTCATTGACCATGAGGGGATTTCAGTAGATCCAGCGAAGGTTGAAGCCATGATGAATTGGGAACAACCGAAAATGCTGACTGAGGTGCGGAGTTTTCTAGGGTTAGCGGGTTACTATCGGAGATTCATCCAGGATT
Source organism: Panax quinquefolius (assembly GCA_020205615.1). Taxonomy (NCBI): domain Eukaryota; kingdom Viridiplantae; phylum Streptophyta; class Magnoliopsida; order Apiales; family Araliaceae; genus Panax; species Panax quinquefolius. The sequence goes on from CM035152.1 coordinate 169,448,075, forward strand.
TTTCAAAGATAGTTACTCCGATGACTAATTTAACAAGGAAGATGGTGAAATCTGGCGTGGGTGATGAAGTGTGAGGACAATTTTAAGGCGAAGAGGAGGTTGAGTAAAGCGCTGTTTGTCATTACCTGATGACAAATGAAATTTTGTAGTTTATAGCGACGCTTCGCATAGAGGACTTGGTTGCGTGTTCATGCAGCATGGCAAGGTCATTGGGTATGCATCTAGGCAGTTGAAGGATTATGAGAAAGTTTATCCTACTCATGATCTGGGCGGCGCATGATAGTTTTTTGCTCTAAAGATACGGAGACATTATCTTTATAGAGAAAATGTGAGATATACTTTGTGAGACCCGAATTTTATGAAATAAAAGTATTTAATTTTTCTATTTTGTTAAATAGTTAAATTGATAAAAGTTTAAATTTAAGGGTGACATTTGAAAATTTTTCAAAGTAAACAAGTTGTTGTAAAATAAAATAATCGGTGGTAAAATACGCGTGGTTGCATAGTAGTACGGTATTGATTATTAATGCTTACGTGAGAAGTCACTCGGTTTGATTCGATTATTATCGATATTTTATATATTATTAAATCAATAATTGAGATGATCTGATTATTCGTATTATTATTTGCATAATTAACAATGTCTAGAGAAGTTACATCGAGGAGAGGTTTGGTCACCTAATTGCGCAGCAATAAGGAGAAATCTTTATTGGAAAGCCCCCTGATGAGTGCATATTATTCATTTATTTTGATTCCATTATATTTAGTTTTATTGCATGTTTCATGTGTATATGAGCTAATTAAGGTGTTTAATGATTTCAGGAAGAATTGGAGCTGAAATGAGGAAAAAGAGAAAATTGCAGAATTTTTAGCATTAAGTTGGATGTATGTTCTTAGCTTGGGACTTGAATTTTATTGTAGAGCTCTTCTTTAGCTTTTCGGAACATCTTGAATCGTCCCAATCGGAGTTCATATGAAAAAGTTATGATGTTTTTACTAAGCGGACGTTGAACCTCAAAGTTTGGAAGTTGTAATTTACACAGCAGTCACTTGGAGTCCGATTTCGACTTTGATGCAGACCGATTCTATCGATTCTTAATGAATGAAAGTTGTATATCTCGTCGATATCTTCGTTTTGATAGGTAGCAGGCCCGTAACTCCTCCTAGATCAAAAGTTATGCTCGTTTTACCAAAGGACGTCATGCGAGAAATGAAAATTCCTTGCCCCAAATGAATTTGGAGCAGGAAAATCAGAAATCTTTGAATTTTGGAAAGTTTCTAAATGCTGATTTTGGTAGACTTCTACATGGAATTGGATTGATATTTCTATTAGCTTTAGGATTTCCTTTAGACTAAGATTTATTTCCAAATTGAATTCTATTTCTTTATGGAAACTAATTATGATTTGTAATTCCTTTTAGGATTTGGATTTCTACATCCTATAGGATTTAGGACTTTGTCTAGCACTATAAATAGAGGATGAGAGTCAAGGTTTTATTCATTCAACAATCAACTATCATATATTGGAGTGCAGACTCATGAGCATGTCAGGCTAGTTCTTTTCATTCGGTTCTAAAGGAGGTGAATCCTTGTTACAAGTAATTGATTAATTGAGTATTATTATTTATTCCTTCTTGTGTGAAATTTCTTCTGATAATCTATTTTCATTGATTGCATGTTAATTGATCTAATTGATTTAATATGGCCAATTGAGTTAATTTAATCATTATCATCTGCTAGATTAAGATTGGTATTGCGTGTAATTGATATCTGTCTTCATCACAAGTAGCAACATGGTAATACTAATTGTGGACAAGCTTTTGTGTATTGCTAAGATTATTAGAAAATAAGTTAAACAAATCTAGCTTATGTGTTTGTTGCTTGGATTAGCCTAATTCTCTATTTCTTAATGCTTTTATCATATTAAATCTAGAGAGCTTATTCTAGGTTGTATGCTAGTTAGAATCTGGTGGAGAGCTTGTTTCATACAGTGATAATCTAAGGAGAATATCGGATAGCAGAGCTTATTGTTATCTAGGGCTAATAGTTTCATTGAAGGAAAAATAATAATAACTTGATTAATTGATTGTTGTACTTGGTGAAACTGAACTGCAGAACTGAAATTTTTACATCTTTAATTAATATTATCATTTAATTCTTGTTCTCTTAGTTTAAAAAAAAATTTCAAAAACCCCCCATCTTTATTTTTCTATCAAAATAATAGAATAAATATAAAACAAATCACTCTCTGTGGGATCGATCCTTGCTTACTACTGTGCTAATTGTTTGAATTTATAAAGTGAAAGTGAGGTTAATTTAGGAGTGTAAACGACAGCTCCCACCCCCTCTTTCCTGGGAACGAACTGGTTATTAATATTGCGAGTTATAATAATAGTGAATAAATGTTATTAAAAATCGAATTTGAGTTCGGAGTTGAATTTGGAGACGCGGACATGATATTTGAGTCCGGAACAATGAAATTAGTAAGAATAGACTATAAACACAAATTTTGTCGGGGTTGACTTTTTGGTCAAAAAAGTCAACAGTTGGCTTTTTCGGAAAAAGTCAAACTTCAAAAATGAAATTTTTGAGAAAAATATTTCCATTGTGTTGGGATTTTTAGTGTTAGTGGAAATCGACATTTATTTCGATAATAATTGATGTCTGGAGGTTATATTGACCAATCGGGTAATTAATCGAATAAATGAGCAATTAATTGCTATTAATTCACATGATTATAACTATTTGTTCATATGTGTGTACTATTGATTCACATTCATGTACTATTAGGGGAGGTGGTGCAAGATTGATAATACTTGCATGACTAAGTTAAAAATGGAGGTATAAATGGAGGTACTATACTATAATTCGTATTTTCACATGATTATAACTATTAAGTCACATGAATAAACTGTTAATTCACATGATTTACTAGTAGGGGAGGTGGTGCAAGTTTGATAATACTTGCAGGACTAAATTAAAAATGAATGAAAAGTTGAATGTATTGTACTGTAATATTTCGAGCCCCAAAATGTGCAATTATCGAAACTATATTTTCCTATAAATAGAAGCTCATTCTTCCTTCATTTATCACCAATTCACTAAAGCTATAGAACAATTATTATAGAGAAAAATTATAGAGAGAAAGAAGAAGAAAAGTCTGCTACCTCTCTACTCCAGTATCCAGTTTCTTTCTAAGGTAAGGGGTATTATTTCTTTCGTATTCATGAAGAGAGCTATTGTTATTCCATTCCTTATTATTATGTTAGAATAACATGTCTATGCGAATATTGTTATTCCATTCCTTATTATTATGTTGGAATAACTTTATACATCTGCAATCTCTTATACGTGGTGAAATTCTTCTATTATTCCATTCTTTATTATTACATTTGGAATATCTGTTTGTGCGGTTTACGCATGACACAGTTCCATTCTTTATTATTACATTGGAATATCCTATACATGCGATTTATGCATGACTGGTTCCATTCTTTATTATTACATTGCAATATCACATGCATGCGAATTACGCATGACTGGTTCCGATTATTTATTATTACTGTTGGAATAACTTTGTTTTGTGCGATCTATCGCATGCATGGTGAATTCTTACATTATTCCATTCTTTATTATTACATTGGAATAACTTTGTCTCGCGGACTACCGTATGCACGGTGAATTCTTACATTATTCCATTCTTTATTATTACATTGGAATAACTTTGTCTATGTGGATTACCATATGCATGGTGAATGATCCTTTGTATTCATTCCTTATTAAATTGTGAAAATGATGCAGATCGTGGATTACTGCATGGCGGGTGAAAATCCATTTGCGATTTCAGTATATTCTATTATACTCGGGTATTAAGGGGCACTTTTTGTGTGAGAAGTACTATTCACGAGTTTCTTATTCATAGGTTACTATTCACCCAAATTACTATTCACTCTAGTATTATTCACTCGAGATATTTGAGCACTTTTCGTGTCGGGGATACTATTCACGAGTTACTATTCATGGGTTCTTATTCACCCAAATTACTATTCACTCTAGTATTATTCACTCGGGTATTTGGGGTACTTTTCATGCCTAGTACTATTCATGAGAAGTCTTATTCACGAGTGCTATTCACCTAAAAATATATTTCTTTTTCATCCAAATTATTTTTGATACGTAAATGTTATTCTTAATTTTACTCTACAAAGCATTATCATGTTGACAATTTGGATATTTTTAAACTCTGGATAAATTTAAAGTCTTTAACATTTATCCTTGATTTCGTTTGATTAATGCTTATATCATTGTCATAATCCTCATGCATATATTGTGATAAAAGTCATCTTTGGCTTACGTGCATAGATGAACTGTTGATTATTGGTTTTATGGTTGTATATCTTTTGCTTACATGCAAAGATGGACAGGTGTATGACATGATCATGACCACTGGTGATAATAACGAATATCCTTGGCCCGTAGTGAAATTAGTATTCACACAAGCCAATCATGTTTGATGATAAAGCATATACTTTGTAACAATCTTATTCATTTATTAATAAAAAGTATTAATTTATTAAAGGCTTTTAATTATCTACATGATGTTGTTTTATAATATGTGATAAATCCATAGTTTTAAGTAATGCTTTTAGAATAATGATGATGATCATTCTAATAAGATCTAAATTCTTAGAAAGCTTAAAACTAAAATAGTTCCCAATTATTGGATTACTAAATTGTGGATTAGTGAATCAGGATAGATTGGTACATACGTTGCTTCCTTTCATTAGATGAGGATGATTGATCTCATGATCATTTGTGTGGAGACACTAAAATAAGTATGTAGGTGCTTATTAGATAATAAGTTCATTGAGCGTGGCTCGCTAAGGAATACCTAATGGAGTTTTACTTGCTGTCATCAATAGAATTCCTATAGTGATAGTAGTCTAGTGATCCTTGGACTTGATATCATCATTGTATCTTGTGTATGATGAGTTATACTTTGACTTATTCTTTAAGACCCTTAGGGTATATCAAAGGGTATGCTTGGGTATAATAAGTTTACATGGAGATAATGTATGATTAATAAAGAATCTACCGCTTCTAGTAAAAGAAGAGAAGTGTCATCTTATGTGATTCGATAAATGACAACCGGTGTAGTCCTTGGTCAATGGCGAATGAAATTAGAAAGGAGTTTCTAATTTGCATTATTTGAGTTGTGCATTTAAGAGTCGAAATACATATAATTAAATAAAATAAGACTTGACAAGTAATTCCATGTCTTATATTTAATTGGGACATTGTATGGTGGAAGGATTGAATTATGCGGTAACTATTTACTCAAAGGTTCTTTTATGATTGATGTTGAAATCTATATTATCCGGAAAGTAGTTGATCGTAGGAGGCTTATCCTATTGTAGAATAAATATTATTTATTTAAATAAATTAATAGTTTAATTTATTTATTTAAATAAGATTAGAATTGTTCTAATTGATTTATTCACAATCGGTTTAATATGGAGAACCTAAAGGTTCACACCAAAAGGAAGAATAATTATTTAAAAGTTAATGACATAATCGTAATAATTATTTAAGTATATTTAATTTAATCTATGGTGATAGAATAAATTAAATAACTTAATATTATTATTTAATATTTTAGAAATATTAAATATAAATTAATAAGAGGAGTCTTATTATTATTATTACTATTATTATTATTTAATTCCTAAAGGAGTTTGGGAATTAATTAATTAAAAGTACTCTCTTATATTCTAATAAGATTAGGAGGTAAATTAATTTAAAGATTTTAATTAATTATTCCTAATAAGATTTAGAGCCTAATTAATTAAAGGAGTTTAATTAATTAAAATAAAACCAATTCCTTAATTGTTAAGGAGGGTTGCCTACATTTATAAATAAGAGGAGTTTTATTATGGGTGAGTGAGTTGTTGGCGTTTTCATAGAATACGTAATTCCAATAGTTGGGAGAATGCGCTCTTTTTCTATAGAGATAGAAAACTAGAGTTTAGTGACCACCCATCTTCTTGAATTTTTGTTCTTCCTTGGTGGACCACCTCAGAGGCCAAACACTTGGGTGGCTACGTTGATCAAAGGAAGGAACCAAACCCGGTGGATTCAAGTTGAGCCTTAAAAGGATTTGGAGGTGAACTCGTACACGAGGAAGCTCGAATCTTCAAGGTATGATTCTTGTTCTTTATCTTTTTGTTTAATTAATAATTGCGCATAAAGGATGATCCGGGTATATGGTTTGTAAAATTTTTAAACTCTGATTTTCCATGCTTCCGCTTATTTTTTGCAATTTGATTGCGTTCATGAATATTACAAACCTAACACGTAGTGCATGGATAATTCGATGATGTGATTGGCAGGATCATGACCATTAGTTAACAGTCGAATGTCTTTGGCCGTGGTGCACTGACAGACAACTGATTAGTATGATCATGACCATTGGTTTTATAGTTGAATATCTTTGGCCTGTAATGCAAAGGTAGACAACTGATTGGTATGATCATTGTTATTACATTTGAATATCTTTAGCCTTTGGGGGTAAGGATATTAAGTAAACGTTCTATTAAGCCTTTGTGGCAAGGAGAAACTGTTGATTTACATGATTATAAATATGAATTGTGGATTTAATTATAATATTTGGTAGTTCAGGTGAAAACAGGTGATGAGAGTTCTTTTGTCTTGGGTATAATTTATGGGTATGATTATGACCAGGGATTATTCGGTATAGTCATGACCATTGATGATTATATGAATATCCTTGGCGTAGTAGTGTGAGGATGATTCGATGATGTGGCTTATTTATTATTGTGAGTCTCAAATGATAGAAATTGATGAAAACATTATAAATTATAGAAGATAGTAGATTTTATGCTCTACTTGACTCTTCTAATGGATTGCTTATTTCATTTGTAGTTGTCGATCTAAAACTTGTTGTCTATTGTATTCTATCGGTTGTTATATCTTTGAAGGCTAAGGATAATTTATTACGCATTATCTTAGTCATAATATTTCTTCTTTGGGTTAGTTGAGCTCACCCTTTTCTTTTAATGTTCTCTTCGAGGAAATGAGAGCGTGAGTCGGGATGAGTCGGGGAATGGAGTGATGGTCCAGGATAAATGGCTTTAGTAGTCCTCACTATTCTACGGAATAATGTGATAATAATTGTAATGAGGACATCGTTGAGCGTGGATATTATTTAGATGACAATATTCTTGTTTAAACTCTCACTATGTTTTTGTTGTATTTTTACACGACAGGTTGTATAATTAAGTTTTTATTTATATTTTGTACCATGTATTTGGCGACTCAAGATGGGTGATGTATACCTATTTTTGGCGCACACATACACGGACCACAAGAGTCTAAAATATATCTTCACACAAAATGAGTTGAACATGATGCGAGAGGAGATGGTTGGATTTGATAAAGGATTACGATTTGTGAAATGTTGTATCACCCTAGAAAAGCGATGTAGTTCTTGAAGCGCCTTAAGTAGAAATGGTCGGGAAAAGTTGTCTTTGTTAACGGCTCAAAGCGAGTTAATAAATGAGAGATGGCTAGGATGGAATTGGAAGTAAAGCTGTCAAGTGAAGTTGGACAAATGCGTTGTTTATGACAGAGATGCAATCTACCATCGTAGAAAGAGTTAAGAAGGTTCAACTCAAAACTGATGAGTGTGACCGGATAAAGGAGCGGCTAGCCAATGAAAAAGATATCAATTATAGTCTTGATAATGAAGGATTATTAAGATTTGAAGGAAAAATTTGGGTTAGAATGAGGACGGAATTAAAGGAGGAGTTTTACAAGAGGCTCATAGTTCGAGGTTTTGATTCATCCTGGTAGTACTAAGATGTATCAAGACCTTGATGAGAGCTTTGGTGGTCGAACATGAAGAGAGAAATAGCGAAGTATGTAAGTAGGTGCTTAACTTGCCGAAAGTTAAGGTAGAATATCAACGACCAAGTGGCTTATTCTGATGAATTGGAAATTGCAGGTGGAAGTGGGAAAATATCACGATGGATTTTGTGGTGGGACTCGACTACAAAGAAAGGGTATGATGCGATTTGGGTAATAGTGGATCGATTGACGAAGTCGGCTCACTTTTACCAATTAGGGTTAAGTACAACTTAGATTAGTTAGCTAGACTCATGTTAAGGAAATAATTTCGATCATGGAGTACCAAGTATCAATTGTGTGTGAGATCATGATCCACGATTCACATCGAACTTTTGGAGAAGTCTACAAGAAGCGAGATGGGAATGCAGTTGAATTTGAGTCTACGTATCATCCACAAACCGATGGGATGAGAGCGAGAGAACAATTCAAACGTTAGAAGATATGCTAAGATCTTGCGTCATGGATTTCAAGGGTAGTTGGGATGATCATCTACCATTAGTGGTGGTGTTCACGAGCGTTTATCGTTTTTGTTAAAAATGAACTAATAGGTGAAATTTTAGCAAACGAAGTCGAATAGATAAAATTCTTGCATGAACGCATAGAGTATGTAATTTGTGAACCGTAGGCTTTTGAATGAGACAATTCAGACTTATAACGAAGAAGTTATGCATCCGGGAGTTTCATAAAAATTTCAAAAGCTGTAAATTTTTCTAAGGCACATAGTCTGGGCATGGCCAACCTAAAACCAAAAGATGGCGCAGATTGCTATGCGAACACGATCATCTGAACCTACTAAACTTTCGTGTCACAGCACGACATGAAGAGCAAGGACTCGAACCGCAAATATTGAAGTCAAGGACTTCAGACATCTTGTTAACTTCGCCTTGCAACGCGGCTAAAAGAGTAAAGGGTGGTAGCCATACCAACCCTAAGGTTTAGTTAATAATGAAGGTTTACAAGTATATCATGAGCAAAGAATTGAGTAATAATAAAGCGAGGAACTTAATAAGGTATGGTAAGCTATTGTTACACCTTATTTATGTGGTCTAAAGGTTTAAGATAAGTAATCAATCACGAATGTAACGAAAAGTCGGAACGATAAATAACAAATCTAAGTCGAGGATTAGATTGAGATGAAGGGTAAGATATAGTAGTATACCTACTTGATTATATATGTGACACACCCCAAAACGGTATACATCACCCATCTTGAGTCGCCGGATACATGGTACAAAAAATACAAATACAACTTAATAATACAACAAGCTGTCGTGTAAAATACGACAAAACATAAACCGAGAGTTTTAATAAGAATATTGTCATCTAGACAATATCCACACTCAATGGAGTCCTCATTAAATTTATTGTCACAAAATTTAATGAGAATAGTGAGGACTACTAATGCTATCATCTGGACCATCACTTCGTTCCCAGACTCGTCGCCTATATTCTCATTTCACGAAGAGAACGGTGAAGGAAAGGGTGAGCTCAACTAGTCCAAGAAGAAATATTATGACTAAGATAATGCGAGAATAAATTATCATTAGTCTTCAACAATGTTAAAGCGATAAAATACAATGGACATCAAGTTTAAGCTGCGGTATGAACAAACAATCCATTAAAAGAGTCAAGTAGAGAATAAAATCTACTATCTTTTATGATTTAAAAAGTTTTTCATCACTTTTATCGGCGAGACTCGACAATAAATAATCCACATCATCAAATCATCCCGCACTACTGAGGGCCAAAGATATTATTTAGTATCACGACCACGAATTATCCATGCACACTGGGCCAAAGATAATCGTGTTTTCATCAATGGTCCTGATCATGCCATAAAACAATTCATCTTTGCTTCCTTGGCCGAAGAGAATCCATAGCCATAATCATACCAAAAACTGTCCATCACTACGGGCCAATGAGGACTTTTTCCACATCATTTATAACATTACGGTCATGATTATATAGAATAATCCACAGTCATAATCATACCAAGTCCATCTATGCATACTACAGCCACGAGATAACTTTCAACAAAATATAAACATGAGGATGATGACAATGATATAAGAATTCAATAAAACAAGTTCAAGAATTAAATTATCCGAGGAACTAATAACATCAAATTGTCAACATGATACTTCTTTGTAGAGTAAAATTCAAGAATAATATTCATGCACCAAAAATAAGTTGATGAGAAAAGAATCAATTTTTCGTCGTGAATAGTACCCGTGAATAGTACTTTGGGAATAGTACCTACCGTGAATAGTAACTTGAGCATGAAAAGTACTCCAAATACCCGAGTGAATAATATTAGGGTGAATAGTAACTTGTGAATAGTAACTCAGTAAATAGTATTTCGGCATGAAAAGTGCCCCAAATACTAGAAGTAAATAATACTAGAGTGAATAGTAAAGGGTGAATAGTAACTTTTGTGAATAGTAACTCGTAACATAAAATACCAAATAAAATGATATTTTCATGGCAGAGTATAGAAGTCAAAACTTTAACCAACCTGATTATAATAAATAATGGAATAACAAAAGAAATCACCAGCATGCGATTACTTGGCATAGATAGGTTATCCCAACGAGAATAATAAATAACGGAACCGGTCAAAGCGTAATACTTGACCAAGCGGGATATTCAACGAATAATAAAGAATGGAATAACAAAAGAAATTACCATGCATGCGGTATCAGCGTAGACGAGTTATTCCAATGAATAATAAATAATGAGAAAAAGGTCAGGCGTAAAATGCATGAGATATGATATTCAGCCGAGAATAATAAAAAGACGGAACCGGAGTTCGACGTAAAAGCGCGTAGACATGATATTCCAATGAATAATAAAGAATGGAATAACAAGCGAATTTCACCATGTATGCGGTACTTAGCATAGACAGGTTATTCAGCAGAATAATTAATAATGGAATAACAGAAAAATTTTGTGACGCCCCCAAAATAAATCCAATCCACCCAACCTATTCTGAGTCGCCAAATACATGGCACAGAAAGTAAACTACAACTTTAATAATACAATTGTCGTGCAAAATACGATAACACATCTTTGTGAGTTAAAATACAAATATTGTCTTCAGGCAATATCAACACTCAAATAAGTCCTCATTATAATTATTCATACACTATTTTACAAAAATAGTGAGGACTGCTAAAACATCTTTCTAGACGTAAATAAATCTATCATTTATATCTGCATCAAATAAATATTTTCTTATCATATAAATTAATAATTAATTATTCACAAATAATATTACAGAATCACAATTATGACAACCAGGCAGTTCCCAAGAAAGAGGAGGCTTTCCGATAAGGATTTCTCCTTCTTGGTAGCCTTGCAATTAGGTGACCAAACCTTTCCTTGACAGAACTTTCTAGACATTGCCAATAATGCTATCTAATAATATTATTCAAATAATATGAATTATTGATCCGATAATGGGAAATCTTGTCTGATGACAATTATTGAAACAATAATAATATAAAATATCAATGCGTGAATTATTGAATCAATAAAATAAAATATTGATAAAGTAACTACTGAAGAAAAATTATTGAGTAGTGCTTTTCTTACGTAAGAATCAATAATTCCAAAAATACTTTGCAATCTGCAGTATTATTCTTTATGCAACAACCATGCGTACATCGTATTTTAACCACCGTGTATTCCAACAAGTGTTACTTGGTAACAATTCTGCCGTTATTTATAAAACTTAAACCTTGTCATTTTCTTCATCAAAGCAGGTTATTAGTTATATGGCCCATTAATTGATCGCTCACGTGCCGTAAATACGGATATTCCTACAAAAAAAGAATTTTCCACGACCAAATGAATATTCCCCAACAGAATGAATATTTTATAACCACTTGCTTAATTTTGCAAAATTTGCACATTTCAAACCATAAGCAAAAGAATTATATCAAATTAACACCTTATTAATTTAGAATAATGAATAGAAGAAAAATTCAATTTTATTTATAATAAGTTGGGGTCTTACAAATTTCACCAAGTATATGGTAGTAGCAGCGTATCTGAGTTATTCCAATGTAGAATAATAAAGAATGGAATAATAGAAGTTCTCTTTATGAATATGAAAAAAAATAATACCCCTTACCTCAAAAGAAGACTGGATACTGGAATAGTTAGGTAGCAGGTTTCTCTTCTTCTTTTTCTCTATAGATTTCTCTCTATAATAATGGCTCTAAAACTTTAGTAAATTGGTGAGAAATGAAGGAAGAATGAGCTTCTATTTATAGGAAAACATAGTTTCGATAATTTCACGTTTTGGGGCTCGAAAAATTACAGTACAATACCTCCAACTTTTCTTTCATTTTTAATTTAGTCTTGTAAGTATTATCAATCTTGCACCAACTCCCCTAGTAGTAAATCATGTGAATCAATATTAAAATGATGTGACTCAATAGTAAATCATGTGACTCAATAGTTCTAAACATGTGAAAAAAATTAATTACAATATAGTACCTCCATCTATACCTCCATCTTTAACTTAGTCATGCAAGTATTATCAATCTTGCACCAACTCCCCTAATAGTAAATGAATGTGACTCAATAGTACACACATGTGAACAAATAGTTATATAAGCATGTGAATAAGTAGCAATTAATTGCTCATTTATCCGATAAATTACCCGATTTATCAATATAATCCCCAGACATCAATTATCATCGGAATAGATATCGATTTCAACTAACACCAATAATCCCAACACAATGGAACTATCAAATTCATCTTTAATCAACACGAAATTATTCATCATTAATATTATAACTCACAATATTTAACAACCAGGTCGTTCCCAGAAAAAGGAGGGCTTTCCAATAAGGATTTCTCCCTATTGGCGCGCAATTAGGTGACCAAACCTCTCATTAGCAGAACTTCTAGACATTGCAAATATTGCAATTTAATAATATGAATAACTTTTTCGTCTTAATTATTGATTTAATAATATATAAAATATTGTGCAGATGATACTGTGATAATAATCGAATCAATAATATGAAAGATATGATCACGGCAATTCTTTGTAGTAATAATTGAGTATAAGCTGAGTGACTCTTCACGTAAGCATCAATAATAATCACCGTGTGCTACTTATGCAACCACAGCCAGACTTTGTAATTTTACTACTTAGGGTAGTTCAACGGTTTTAACGGTAAAACTTCCATGGATTTTTTCATAAAAATATTTTTGTCGTTTTCTCAATCAAAATAATAATTCCGTTAATGGGGTCCACTAATGATGTTGCCATCGTCACGAATATTCCCCGACATAAAGAATATTTCAGACCAATCGAATATAATATAACAACTTGCATACTTTGAAAAATTTATAAATATTACCCACAATTATAACATTATATTAAATCCACACCATAATATTCAAATTTTTTTTTTGAGAAATTTAAATCTTTATTAAGTAAAATTTGGGATTTTACAATCTCCTCCTTATGAAATTTTGCCCTCGAAATTTACGTGCACGCACAGTATCTTAGAAACAGGATGAGGACACTTCGTCCGATTCTAACTCTTGAGGTATAACCTTTGAGTGTTGAATACGATTCTTCTTATCCAAGATTTTTTAACATGTATCTCGCATACGTTAAATCTTACGCTATCTCGTCTAGTTCTAATTTAATAACGTGGTTGGGCCATCGTAACATCGATCGTGAAAAGCGTTATGAACACGCCGACATACTTGGAGGTAAAAGCGAGCTATAGGCGCGGTTCTACTCGATCTAGGATTTCAAATGGGGCGATAAAATCGAGAGTTGAGGTTTCCTCTCTTCATCGATTCTTGTTTCTAGAATAACGCCCTCTTGAACCTTCTTCTTCATATTCATCGCTCTCAAGGGTCACGTAGCTTGAAGCGACTTTAACTTTTTGATTAAAGTCGATTCTACTCGTATATTCGTTATCTTCACGTAGGTTCGTATAGTCGCACTCATAAGCGAATACGATCTTACTCTCAATCGTCGGCTACCGTTTCGCTTTTCCGGGATGGTATTGAATGATACGATCGTAATCTTCAATGACTTGAGCCCTACGTCTTTGGGCGCATGTTACGTTCGTTTTAGTTGAAGAAATATTTAAGGGTTTTAGAAATGGGGTTTTGTACAAGGGTCAGTACAAATTTCTATTTCACGCTCTGGGGTAGGCCAAAAAGTCTTCAAGAATACGTCATGAAATTTATTAACGATAGAAATATCATTCAAAACTGTGACTCCCATCCAAGACTTGGATAACACTTGTAATGAAGGTTTCTCCTAACGGAGTTTCAACAGATAAGTCAAAGTCTAACTTCTATGGAGTCAAATTTAAATGTTGAGCCTTAGCTAGAGATAAAAGAATGGGTAGAAACCAGGTATCTAATAAGGTATAGACTTCGCAAAAAATTTATAATTAACTAACGTGTAACTAACCGTTCGGGTTACTCACTTTTGAGAAGTCGAAAAACGCTTCTCCTGAAACCACCGACTTTGTTTTATGCAGATCGCCTTTGGTGCCACCGTCCTTCTTTGAACTTGACTTTGGTGCACGACAAAATCGGGCTAGGTGACCTTTTCTTCTTGAAATTTCCACTTCTATTATCTTGGCCATGATTACCACCGAAGTGGTTACCATTCTTGGCATGATAATTTCCCCACGATGGTTATCATTGTTCGATGGCCGTTGCCCATAATTATGATTATTATCGTGTTGTTGGTCGTTACCTTTTCTTTGGAGTGAATCAAGCGCTCTCATGTGCTTCATTGCTTATCTCAAAGCATTTTCGGATGCCATTCTCAAACACTTGTCACAAAACAAGGGTTAATTAACATATCACATACTATCCCTATACTCTCGTGAGCCAATTAAATACCAAATAAACTTAGGTAGGTCATACTAGCGAAGGAATTCCCGTCTCTCCCTCCTAGTTCTTATCTCATATCTCACCAGGATCATATCCTAAGCTTTGATACCAATTTGTGGCGCCCCAAAGCGGTATACATCACCCATCTTGAGTCGCCGGATACATGGTACAAAAATACAAATACAACTTAATAATACAACTGTCGTGTAAAATATGACAAAACATAAACTGAGAGTTTTAATAAGAATATTGTCATCTAGACAATATCCACACTCAATGGAGTCCTCATTAAATTTATTGTCACACTATTTAACAGAATAGTGAGGACTACTAATGCTATCATCTGGACCATCACTTCGTTCCCCGACTCGTCCCAGCTATATTCTCATTTCCTGAAGAGAACAGTGAAGGAAAGGGTGAACTCAACTAGCCCAGTAAGAAATATTATGACTAAGATAATGCAGAATAAATTATCATTAGTATTCAACAATGTTAAACTGATAAAATACAATGGACATCAAGTTTAACTGCAGCGGAACAAACAATCCATTAAAAGAGTCAAGTAGAGAATAAAATCTACTATCTTTTATGATTTAAAATTTTTTTCATCACTTTTATCGCTAACACTCAGCTTAATAAATAATCCACATCATTAAATCATCCCTGCACTACAGGCCAAAGATATTATTTAGTATCACGACCACGAATTATCCATGCACTACGGGCCAAAGATAATCGTGTTTTCATCAACGGTCCTGATCATGCCATAAAACAATTCATCTTTGCTCCCTTGGCCGAAGAGAATCCATAGCCATAATCATACCAAAAACTGTCTATCAATGCACTACGGGCCAATGAGGACTTTTTTGACATCATTTGTAACATTACGGTCATGATTATACCGAATAATCCCTGGTCATAATCATACCAAGTCCATCTATGCACTACAGGCCACAAATAACTTTCAACAAAATATAAACATGAGGATGATGACAATGATATAAGAATTCAATAAAACAAGTTCAAGAATTAAATTATCCAGGAACTAATAACATCCAAATTGTCAACATGATACTTCTTTGTAGAGTAAAATTCAAGAATAATATTCATGCACCAAAAATAATTTGAATGAGAAAAGAATCAATTTTCGTCGTGAATAGTACCCAAGTGAATAGTACTTTGGGAATAGTACCGTGAATAGTAACTTGACATGAAAAGTACTCCAAATACCCGAGTGAATAATATTGGGTGAATAGTAACTTAATGAATAGTAACTTCGTGAATAGTATTTTGGCATGAAAAGTGCCCCCAAATACTAGAAGTAAATAATACTAGAGTGAATAATGTAGGGTGAATAGTAATTGTGAATAGTAACTTCGTAACATAAAATACCAAATAAAATGATATTTCATGGCAGTATAGAAGTCAAAACTTTAACCAACTGAGTATAATAAAGAATGGAATAACAAAAGAAATCACACCGTGCATGCGGTACTTGGATGAACAAGTTATCCCAATGAGAATAATAAATAACGGAACCGGTCGAGGCGTAATACGATGCGATAGGATATTCCAAAGAATAATAAAGAATGGAATAATAAAAGAAATTACCATGCATGCGGTGCCAGCATGTAGGCGAGTTATTCCAACAGAATAATAAATAACGGAACAAGTTAAGGCGTAAAAACATGAGATATGATATTCAATAGAATAATAAAAGGCGGAACCAGTAAGTAAGTAAAGCGCATGCAGACAGGATATTCCAGCAGAATAATAAAGAATGGAATAACAACGAGAATTTCACCATGTATCGCAGTACTTGCATAGGCGAGTTATTCCAATGAGAATAATTAATAATGGAATAACAGAAAAATTTTGTAGCGCCCCAAAATAAGTCCAAAATACGCACCATCCGTCGGGTTGGAAGATACCCGATTTAAAGGCGTCACGAGTTGATATTAAAGCATTAGGTTATAAAACTTAAGGGGAATTAAAACCTTAAGTCATAACCTTAAGAGATGTCAAAGAAGTACAAGAAGAAAATAACCTTATAAAATGCATTATGATTATATTATGTGTTTTATTATTCTATCGATTGGCGTGTACTAATCAACTTAATTGTTTTGTGTAGATGTCGGGGAGTAAATGAAATGTATGTAGATGGGCGAGGTTATTAGTGAAGAGTCGGTGAACCAAGTAGAGGTCATACCGAATCCCATAGCGGCAGATCCTGAGATAGTTGTTATTGAGTCTGGAGACTTAGAGGATCCTGCCCTCATGTCCGTATTTGATGGTATGATAGAGGAGGAAGTGGAGGTAGTGTCCTTTAATCCCGTAGCTATAGTAGTAGAGAGATAGCTCTGGGAGTCTATGATGTCGTTGTTCATGTCGGTATTGGATAGAAATATCCATTACTGTCAAGAGGTCAAGGAGCTAAAAGAAGAGCTCCAGATGGTAATAGAGGATAAGACGGACATGGAGTCCATGTGGGAGCAGGAACACGATGAGAGGATTTTGGCCAAGGACAAGGTCTATGAGCTAAAATATGAGGTCTTTGAGCTCAAGGAGGAGCTAAAGACCAAAATGCAGAAGATAGGGAGGATGTCCTATATTCATAGGAGTTCTCATCTGATTTCTGCAAAGCAAGTAAATTTGGATATCTGTAGAGGTGGGGCGGAACCACGACATACTTATTAGTAGTGATATCATTGCCGGTCTTGCCAAGGCAGATTTCGATAATGCCTTAAGGCAGATGTAATCTAGTAGTAGCTAGAGTAGTTTAAGTGTGTAAATATTTTGTAATTAGTAGTAACGTAAAGCCCTCTTTTGTATGGTGAAGGGTAGTCTTTTGTAATCCCAATTTTTGAAAAGCAATAGCGGGAAAGTAATGTAATCAGCTTAGGCTGTGTAATGTAAACAATGTAGTATTATACTATAAACAATGAATATAAGCCTTTTTATGGAAAATAATGAGTAATGGATGTTGAAGTTATTGTTTAATATCAAATAATAACTAATAAAGAAAGGAATAATAACGAAATGTGTTGTTTATTGTATCAGATCAAGAAATGCCGCCAAAGAAGAGTGCAACGTAACAAGGAGCTAATATGAATCAATAGGAGGGAGGTCCTAGGTTATCCTATCAGAGTTTGTTAACCTTTTAACAAGCGCATTTAATTGAACAGGCTAATATCCCGTTAATCCAGAATAGTACGAGCTACTTCCTTTAAGGATTTCAAGGCGTGGGTCCGCGGGATTTCAAAGGAACTACGGACCCTATCGAAGCCCAAACGTGGGTGAAGGAAATAGAGAAGGCATTTATGATAACAAATGTCGACGAGGCCCAAAAGGTTGCCTTTGCAACCTATATAATGAAGGGAGATGCCAACTTTTGGTGGGAAGCCAATCGGTAGAAATAGGGCCGGGATTGAGAATCTAACGTGGGTGAGGTTTAAGGAGATTTTCTTCGAGAACTACTTTCCCACGAGAATGCAAGGAAGGATGGAGATGCGATTTCTAGTGTTGAAACAAGGGGACATGACAGTTCCCCAATATGCCGCCAAGTTTAATGAACTGGCGAGGTTCGCTCCACACCAAGTGGATACCGAGGTTAGGAAGTGTAATACCCAGAAATAATAATAATAATAATAAATAACATATAAATTTATTTATCTATATAAATAATAACTTGCCTGTGTGGCATTATTTTGATGTACTGTGTGGCACTATTTTGGTTGCTTATGTGGCATCATTTGATTTGCACTGTGTGGCATTAGTGTGACTTGCACTTGTGTGGCGATGTGTATTCTGAGCTCATTTGGTATGAAATAACACCCAACCATTTGATTCAGCCTATTATCTTAATTCATTGAGTTTGTTACTTCAGTTCGTTATTTATTTACTCTTCTGTTGATTTAGATATATTCCATTCAGATCTTTGGAGATTATATTTTTATCAGTATTTACACTTGAGGCTTTGTTCAGTATTTTGTCTTAGTTGTTTTCGTATATCCGTTGTATATCTTTTGTATATCTGTATCCGTACTGGGCAATTGGCTCATGCTGTGTTTTTCTTCCGGCAGGTTTGCAGGGGTGATTCAGGGCTAGTGTGATGAGAGAGTTGGCTTTGACTATCTAGGTTGTTTTCGGATTTTATGTTTTGATTATTTGGACTCTAGTTGGAGAATTGTATTTAGTACGTTATTGATGGATATCACTATTAATATTTTGAGGTTATTAGTGCTCTGTTTTCTTATTTTGAGGTTTGTTGTGCTTTGCAAGTGACCTCCCTTTCCTTTTCGGGAAGGGAGTGTTATAGAGATGGTATCAGAGGCAGGTTCTTTCTTGTAGAAAACCTATTTAGGTTTGACCTGTGAGTTATGGGTAAATCATTGGGTAGACGTAGGAGTTTGATTTAATTTTGTTCTCTGTTTGGTTGGTCTTAATTTTGACGAAGTGTCCTCCACTTTTTGAGTTGTAGTTGGTTTGAGAAATGTGAGATAATTTGTTAAGATTATTATTGTTATGCATTGGAGCAATAATATTAGTTAAGGATTGTGATTGGATATCATTAAGGAGAATAAATATGTGATTGTAGTTGGATATTTTTATGCAGTTAAGAAATGATTATATGATTATGATGTGAGTATTTGTATAAGTGAGTTTTTAATTTTGGAAAATTATTTGTTAGAGTTGTTTTTGGTGATAATTTATTATGATCTTAGAATTGAGGATTTG
This sequence comes from Panax quinquefolius, assembly GCA_020205615.1. Taxonomy (NCBI): domain Eukaryota; kingdom Viridiplantae; phylum Streptophyta; class Magnoliopsida; order Apiales; family Araliaceae; genus Panax; species Panax quinquefolius. Next base: position 169,467,630 of record CM035152.1, read on the forward strand.
ATTTGGGTTAGATTCTGATTTTTGTTAAGTTGTGAATAATTTGAGGTATGTGAATCGGTGGGATAATATAATAAAGTGAAAACTATTAAGTACAGAGGATCTCTTGTAATTTTGAGTTTTTGTAGAGATTCGAGGTAATTAGATTAATCTTTTGGAGTAAATGAATTTTACGATTTTTTTTAGTAGAATATTGAAGTTATCTTATATGAAATTTTGAGTGATAGTATGAGGAGTCCTTGGAATTTTTTGGGTTAAGATTTTCATTAAGAGAATGATTCATTCATTGAATGATTAGATATATAATAAGTGATGAATCCAATATATTTTAAGAGATTTTGAAAGCTATAGTTTGCTTATTCAGATAGTAGGATATATGATTTGGAGTTTGGTATGGTGATGAAGAGATCGTAGTAGTAGTATATTTTTAGTGTAATAATATTTGAGAACTAATTTGATTTGAGGTTATGATATTTTGAAACTCTTGAGGACTTAGTGAGAGTTAGTGATATAATTTAAGTTGTTTTGTTTATCTGATGCTCTTAGAGTTTTGCATGAATATATGTAAAATTAAATAAAAATAATTTGTTAAGTTTTTTTTATCATGTGTGGAACATAAACGTTTTACGAATTAAAAATAATTTTAAATATTTTGGGTATTCAAATCGTATTTAGATGAAGAGAGATTTTTCTGATTTTGAATTATGTCCCGAAGAATATGTTTACAGTAATGAAACTCAAAGATATTAGCGACGACCCACATCAACGGTGGATCATGTGATCTAATTTGATACAACGCGAAGAATCTTACCAAGACTTTAAATTTATCCAGAGTAACTAAATACATAGGTATGATCGGATCCCTACTATATTTAACTGCTTTTAGACCTGATATAATGTACAGTGTGTGTCTATGTGCTCGATTTCAGGCTAAACCCAAAGAATCCCACTTACAGGCTGTTAAACGAATATTTAAATATTTGAGTGGAACGACAAATTTAGGATTGTTTTACCCAAAATGTGACAATTTTGATTTAATGGGTTATTCAGATGCTGACTATGCAGATTGTCAAATAGATAGAAAAAGCACAAGCGATGCCTGTACATTTTTGGGACAAAGTCTTGTTTCATGGCACAGCAAGAAGCAAACATTAGTCGCCCTATCCACTACTGAGGGTGAATATTTAGCAGCAGGAAGCTGTTGTTCCTAAATCTTGTGGATGCGTCAAACATTGTGCGACTTTGATATTATATGTGAAAATGTGCCCATATACTGTGATAATACAAGCACCATAGACATCTCAAAAAACCCAATACTACATTATCGCACAAAACACATAGAAGTATGCCACCATTTTCTTAGAGACAATGTGTCCAAAGGTTTAATAAGATTAATATTCATTCCCACTGAGCATCAATTAGCAGATATCTTTACAAAACCGTTAGGGGAAGACCGGTTCTGTACCTTAAGAAGAGAACTCGGGAAGTGTCTGATATAAATATGATCTGCATGCCCTAAGGAAACTAGACAGTCTCGACGTATCTAGGTGCTATAATAACGCTCATTTTATCTGCTCAAGATCTTCATTCCCAAACACTGTGACACGTCTTTCCAAATCTCGCAGAATACGCGATCTTTAAATAAACAAACTCTACTTTACTAATCCCAGCCATCTCTCTCTGTCTTCTTCATACCTCAAACCTCTCTGCGTCCCTTCACATCTCTCAAACCCAACAGTGAAGATGAAAACACGATGGTCCAGACAAATACATGACGAATCGGACGATGAAATATCTCTACCATCGCCACCTCCTCATCCCACTACTTCTTGACATCTGAAACGGAAGAAGCCCTCGGTCCAAACCATCTCCGGCGACTCCTCACCGGTTGAATCTGAGGCCAGCCTACCCTCTCCTCCACCGATTGGGACGTCCACGGTCACTAAACGAAGAGCAGTCAAGGAATCATCACTCAGTTCTCCTCCTCTGACGGTAAACCCTCTCCCTGTTTCAATGCATGATGTTCTTGATGACTTCTTTAGAGGTCACAACTTTGAACTTCGTTTTAAGTCATCTATATGTCACAAAACCTTTGTCTATGAAAAATCAATAGATATGTTTTATTACCAAAACACTCATCTATGATCGTCTTTTTGAGTCATGTGGTCTATCTTCCTTAAGCACTCTTCCTTCGGTAGCTTATCCAAAATTAGTTTAGCAGTTCTATACAAATCTTGAGAATAATGGCGATTGCTACACCTCCTTTGTTAAAGGAAAATCTCTGTTCTTCACAGCTTTGGATTTAGGGAGCATTCTGTCCATCCCATACACCGGTGACTGCCCCTTCACTCTTAAAGGGCCTATCTCTACTCCTCTGTCTCCCCTAGTACATCTTCTTATTATTTTGGATGATCTAACAGTCTCCTCTGTCACCCTCCCTAAAACCACCGAAATGTCTCCTCTTGCAACTGTTCTTCACAAACTGTTACGATACAATCTCCTCCCTCGTCTCGGTGGTGGAGCCGACTTCACATATCAGGATTTGGTCTTGGTGGCCTTAATAATGACCGGCCAACAATTTAATTTTTCACTGATGATGCTCAAACACATGGTTCACTATGTCAAACACTCCAAAAAGTGTCTGCCCTACAGCTGTTTCCTCACCAAACTATTTACCCACTTTTAAATTCCACTCGACGATGAGGGTTCTATCCACTTGACTGATTCTATCGATTCAAATTACCTCAAAGGGGCTCATATTACTCTGCTAAAAGGGAAGTTCATACGTGTGGTACCAGACATTCCCAAACCGATACCTCCTACCTCACTGCATTCTTCCCCTGACATTCTGACTCTCCTTCACACCATAGCAAACAATCAAGCCCAAATCACTTCTGATGTCAAAGACATCCAACTCCGTCTCTCCGTCCTTGAAAAAGGCAAACTCCCCATCCGTGGTGATGATCTTCAGGCTATGTTTCGAAATGTGGAAGATGAGTTTATTAACCTCCAAGCTGGTTTTGAATTGCACACTCGGGCGATGGTTGAAGCCCTGCAACGGAAGATGTACCGCAACATTTGTCAATTGAGCACTGAGCTAAAGTTCATCAGTAATCAAATTGGGACTCTGGGACGATTTATCGAACGCCGCATGAATGATCTTAGTGAGGAGCTGCAGGCAGACCAAGTCCAAGCACGCATACCCGAATGGCCCCAATGCAATTGGATGGCCGAATATCAAGGCTACTTTCTGGACCTGCCATTACCACCTCCTACCTTTATTGCTCATCCTCCCAGATTTACCAACACAATGTCCCTGGAAGAAATTATACACTGTAGGCTTCACCGACCTTATTTCACTTCCCGTGAAGCCAATCATGTCAATCTTGAGGAGGAGGATGATTAGACGCACGGTTCCTCTTGGCATTATGGACACATTTTTTTGATTGATGCCAAAGGGGGAGAAGACTATGCCTGTTTTCCTTTTTGCTTCCAAAGACAATCTTTTAAAGTTTTTCATGCATGATAACTTGTAGTGTTAAGACTATGGTTTAAGTGTGTTGATGGATGATGGTTTAATTAGTTACTATAATTTCTGCTTCTGCTTATCATGTTGAGGTCTAACCAGAAAATGCAGGGTTACTGTTGAACTTTTTATAACTTGCAAAATACAGGGTTGACACTGCAGTCAATGGTATGCATGAACTAAGGGGGAGCTATAACTCTCTTGAAGTGCATAGTTTTAGTGGGAGCCACAATTATCTTATTGTCATCATTAAAAAGGGGGAGAATGTTGATTTATGTCACACTCCATGTTTTGATGATGACTTTATTACTTCTCTAATCATGCTATATTACATTTCAGGGAAAGACATGAAATTTTAGAAAACAACAAGGAGGAAATTACAAAGTCATGACATCCTCAAAGAAAATCAAATATGGGTCCTAGGAATATATGTAATATCGTAGCATCTATTACTTTCCGAAATAAGGCTCTAGGACATGCATTGCATACACGCCCATATTCATAATTGTTGTCACACGATAAATTAATTAGCACAAAATATGCATGACCATCATTTGCTCAAATACTCGCTAAGGAAACAAATTCTGTTCGGTAGAGAAAAAAGAGTGATTAATTTAAATTACCTTTAGTTATGAAAATCCAAGATCACGGTTAAGGCTAGCAGGAGACATACCCCATTAATGTCCCATAATTCAAGGAATTCAATTGGGCATCATCACCGGTCCAATATATGGTAAGATCTGTGGACACCGGCCAACAGATAATTATGGTAAGCATAAATCATGACATCATAGATCTTGCATCATAAATCACGCTGCTCCTATCATGCGTCATAAATCAAGGGTCTTAAGTCTAGGAAATCAATTAAGGTAACTAGTTGAGTGCATGAGTCACCATATGTTGCATACTCATAAATCATATGCCTCACGATTTGAGCAACTTAATTGATTCAATCTAAACCAATGCATGTTAAGGTATATGGAAACATGTCAGCAAATATTTATGGGCATAAAATCTGGCTGTGTAAATGGGACTGCTAGTAATCTCGTCATGGTTTTCTCCCATACAAATATAAATCAATTAAAGCCTTAAATACTGATGGCGTGATTGATAGAATTTCGGTGATCAAGCTGAGTAGATTCAGATCGGCAAAAGTTGTGCTAAGTGTTTTAAAAAATTAGTATATCACAGTATCAAAACTTTTGCAACGGTAATATCCTAGAAGAGGTCTATATAATCTGAGTTTCTCAACATATCAAAACATGAAAAACACATACTGTTTGAAAAATACATACAAACCAAAAAAGTGTTTTTCACCATGATTGATATTACTTGCATTTACGAACAGAGGATCAGTTACAAGAGCATATAGAATACATTCTGGAAATATACATTCTGGTAATATTCTTCTTGCATAAGCATTTCATTTCATACTAGAGCCTTAAGTTGGTGAGTTATATATTGCTTGATCATTAGACCTCTAGTGTGTATTTTACTTTTCCTATCTCAATTAATATTATATGTAATTCTGTTTTTGAATTGGTAACTTATTACAATTAAGTTTAAGGAAAGCAGAGGTGCTTAGGAGTGCATAGGTGCACAGGGAACAAAGGTGTTCGAATCATTGAATCTTGTATTGTAATTGGAAGGTTTTAATAAAAGTGAGTCTCCAATACTAGTTGGTATTGGACGTGGATTAGGCTACTATTCTAGAGGGTAGTAGTTAAACCACGTAAAAATTCTGGTGTTGGTGTGATTGCTTTCTGTGCTTGAATATCTTGTTTTTTATCCAACAGCCTGCATTCCATTCATATCTGTAAAACTGGTTAACTAAATTTGATAATTCAGCTTGCCGCATTAAACATCCAAAGGAGTGTTTGATAAGAAACAAAAATCGGACATAGTTTGTGCCTACACTTATTCAACCCCCCCCTTCTAAGTGTATCTGTTTAAATTTCAGTCAGCCACAAAGTTTTGGGACTTTATAACTGGTATATTGCTTCATAGTGTATTTATGATACCTTCAGTGTAAGACCCCGAAATTTTTTTTAAATAAAAAAGAATTTCCTTTATTTATTATTTTGAAATAGTAAGGGTTGATTTGATTAATGTGGATAGTTAAGGGTTAAATACGGAAATATTTCAAAATAAGCAAGTGGTTATAAAATATTCATTTTTGTCTGGGAATATCGTTTGGTGGTGGAATATTCGTGATCTGTTTGGGAATATTCGTTTGGTCGTGGAATATTCAGTCTTGTTGGGAATATTAAATACGACGCTAAAGAACCATGTGTGGGCCCCATGTGAAAGCGATTGGATGAGAAAAACGACAAAGTTTGGGTGGTTATAAATAAGCATGAAGTTATTACAATTAAGACTGTTGAATACCCGTGGTTAAAATACGATGTCTACGCGTGGTTGCACAAAGAGAAGCTATTACGCAGTATTACCGCGTATTGTTGAATTATTGATCCTTACGTACGTGAAGGCCTTTACTCAATAATTTTTCAAAGAGTTACTTATTCAATATTTTATTTTATTGATTCAATAATTGTTGCGTTGATATTTTATATTATTATTGTTTCAATAATTGTCTTTGCCTAAGATTTCCCATTATTAGATCAATAATTCATATTATTTGAATAATATTGTTAGATAACATTATTGGCAATGTCTAGAAAGTTACATCTAAGGAGAGGTTTGGTCACCTAATTGCGCGCGCAAGAAGAGAGAGATCCTTATTGGAAAGCCCCTCTTTCTGAGGAACTGACTGGTCATTCATAAATGTGATTTCGTAATATTATTTGTGAATAATTAATTATTGATTCATATGATAAGGAAATATTTATTTTATATGAATATAAATGATGGATTTATTTATGTGGTTATTAATGAAGGAATTAATGTTGAGGTGTTTTATCAGTATTTTATCGGATTGGAGGTGTTAAAAATCAAATCAGGGGTTTTGAGATATATTATGGGTTATAATTTTTAATCCCACCGTTGGATTGTAGTAATTTTGGGTATGTTATACATACATAAGTTGAGTATATGTCCACAAATTTTGAACCGTTAAAAATGCACGAATGATTTGTTGTGAATTTTAAGAGGTGTCGGATTCGGAAATTAGGTTTATAATTGATTTTGGTGGAAAATTCTAGAATTGAGTGGGCCCCACTTGTGGTTGGTGAAAAAATGTGCTGAATTTTATTTCAAATGTGGTGGGTGGCAATAGTAGCGTGTAAAGCCATCGGTGTAGCAGTCAAGTCTCGCTTCTACGGCTAACATTTTCCTATAAATAGAGGGCTAAGTTAGAATTGAAAATCACACGTAAACAAAGTTTTCTCTCTTTTCTCTCTATATTATTGAGCGTATTTTGAGAGTATTTAGATACTTTGAGAGTTCTTTGTCAAGACAAGTTTCATTCAAAGATCACTTCCGACCTTTCCTTCCGAAATACTGATTCTTTGAGGTAAGGGATATTATTTTTTTATAATGATATTATTTCTTCAATATCATTATGCTGAAATGTTGATCTGAAGTTTTTATCAAATTTGGAACTTTTTCATGTCGGGGTTACTATTCATGAGTTACTATTCATGAGTTACTATTCATGAGTTACTATTCACGAGTTACTATTCACAGTACTATTCATTAAGCGTGAAAATGTTTTTTTTGTGGAATTTCTATCTTTTGGTGTCTGAGTTACTTATTCACGATATCGGCACTATTCACGATATCTGACTATTCACGATATCACGGACTATTCATTTAAAAATAAAATTTCTTCTTTTCATTCAAAATATCTATTCGGATACTAGCTTTGATTGTATCCATGTTTTGATCATTCTTGAATTTTACACCACTATGATTATTTTTGAGGTATTGTTGGACATGGATAAAACAAAGTACTAATCCTTAATCCTTAATCCTTGTCATTTTGTTTCAATGGATTCGTTCTTTAAAAATATTTTCATCATCCTCGCCTTAAATGATGATATTATTGAATATCTTTGGCCCGTAGTGCAAGATGAATGATTTCTCAAGAATATCTTTGGCCCAGTAGTGCAAAGATGAAATAGTGTGTTTAAATGAACATGACCGATCGATGAATATCTTTGGCCTTTAGTGCAAAAAGATGAGCAGTGTGTTGAGATGAATACGATGGATTAATGAATATCTTTGGCCCAGTAGTGCAAAGATGAATATTTGATTTGAGATGAATATTGATTGATGTTACAGGATAAAATATTGATGATGGACCGTTAAATTCATAGATTATAGTAGATTTCATTCTCTACGTAACTCTTTCTATGAATTATTATTTCACCGCTGCGAATATTGATCTCGAAACTTGTTGTCTATTGTATTCTATCATCGATTTTTCCCTGTTGGAGACTAACGATAATTTGTTGTATATTATCTTAGTCATAATATTCTTTCTTGGGCTAGTTGAGCTCACCCTTTTCCTTGTTGTTCCATTTTTCTTCTCAGAGGCGAGAATGTGGCGAGTACTTGTGGCATGGTATGGAATGAAGGTTCTAGAAAGAGTTGTTTAGTAGTCCTCACCATTTTGTAAAATAATGTATCAATAAATGTGATGAGGATTTATTTGAGTATAGATATTGTCTGAAGATAATATTTGTATTTAAACTCATTATATATATTGCGTATTTCTCACGACATTTGTATTATTGAAGTTGTAGTTTGCTTCTTGTACCATGTATTTGGCGACTCGAGAATGGGTGTTGTGTATACTATATTTTGGGGCGTCACGGTTAATATCGTGAGCTATAAGTAAAGAGCCCCGAGCCTCTCATTTGGTGACTTCTATTGATGGGGATGCACAAGCGGACTCTCCGTAGGGGACGCCGATTCTCATGGTGGTAAATCGATAGGTACCATCGTGAGGTGTTTGTCCCACGGTTGGGACACGAGCGATTGGTATCGAGCTTAGGGATATGATCTCTGGTGGAGATCGGGAATAAAACTAGGAGGAGAGAGCAGTAAATCCTTCGCTAGTGTGTGTCTTACCTAAGCTTATTTGTTGGTTGGTCATATTATAGGGTATTATGTGATTTGTTAATTTATTTAATTAACCCTTGTTTTATGATAGTTTTTTAGAACGGTCATTTGAGAGCGTTAACAATGGAGTGAATGAGATCGTGGAGACACTCTCTAATCGCCAAACCGTGATAATGTGATGTCAAAGTGAAGAAGGAATTAGAGATATCCATGTGGTGAGTGAAGAATTGATAGTTGCATCGAGATAATCGCAGAGAGGTAACGGTGAGAGTGAGGAAGAAGAGGAAGAAGAGGTACTCGAAGAGAGTTTATTAGAGGTATTTTATGATCGAAATATAGAATTGCAAAATCGTATTCATGAGTTAGAAGAGCAGGCTAAAGAATTGCAGGCAGTCGTGGAGCAAAAGGATGCAACGATTCAAGCTTGTGTTACCCGATACGTGATGCTTGAGCGAAGCACTCTTTGGCGTAATATAAGATGATAAAGTGGAATCGAAATGAAAGAAGAAATAATCGAACGAGTGAGAATGAGTGATGCATGGGTAAAAGTCGCATTTGACGCGTTGATATTATGGAAAGAGATGTCCAATCTAAAAAGAGAAGATTTAACGATGACGGGAAGACGTCGGCAGCAACATCAGCACCATCAACAAATTCTAGGGGAAGAGAACGATCGCCAGTTAGATGCTACAGATGTGGAGAGGAGGGACATATAAGGTCAAACTGTTCAAAGCCTTCCAAGGTATGCTATAATTGTGGAAAAGAAGGACATATCGCTCGAGATTGTACGATATCGAAACCCGATCCAAGCGTGAATGGTGACTCAAAAGGATGTCCCGGAAAAGTCAAAGTCAGCGGTTCTTGGAGAAGCGTTTTGTCGTGGCCAGCATTCAAAATGCGAGGAACCCGAACGAAGTTAGCAGGTTAGTTAATTATAAATTCTGCGCGAAGTTTATACCTTACTAGAGATACCGGTTCTACCCATTCTTTATCTCTCTTGCTTGCGCTCAACGTTTGAACTTGACTACGGAGAAATTAGACTTTGACCTATTTATGGAGAATCCGTTAGAGAGAAACTTTCATTACATCTCATTGTTTAGAAATCTTGTTTGATTCAGTTGGTACTATCACATTACACGTTAACCTTATTTCTATAGAGATATTTGCTTTTGATGTGATTTTAAGGTTAACTACTCATCATGCCAAATTGATTGCTTTTGTAAGGTTGTTAGTTTTCATATTCCTAAGCAACTGTTATTCAATTCAAGCAATCAAACCATTGTAATCAAACATTTTCATATCAAGCCATGAAGTCATTCGTTTATTACGGATGTCAAGTTTTCTTAGTCCATGTTATGGATTTGAATAAAGACACGTCGATTTGAATAATATTCCTATTGTTATTGATTTTTCCCGATGTATTTCTGAAGAATTTCGCTTACTCCCAAAGCTTCCGATATTAAATTTTGTATCGACTTTGAACCCAGACAAAACTCATTTCTAAAATCTCATATCGAATGGCTCTATTGAACTTGAGTTAAAATTCAACTATAGAATTTGGTACTGAGCCTTTATCTTGTGACTTCCTTTGTGGAATTCACCTAAGCAGACTCTTTATAGAGCGTCATATTCGATGCGATAGTAAAGCGATAGGTGTCATTGTGACGTCTTTATCCAAGATTGGGATATGAGTCACGGTTGAGAGCAACCTAAGTCAAGAATCGAAATATGTAGCTTTTAGGCTTAGTTGGTTATTATCGGAGATTCGTTGAAGGATATTCTCGAATCGCTATTTCATTATCGCAATTGACTCGTAGAGATACAAAATTCGAATGGGAGCAAGGAATGTGGGAAGAGCTTGAAGAACTCAAGAGGAGACTCATTTCAAAGACATGTTCGACCATGTCATCCTCGAAAAGCGAACGTGGTAGCCGGCGTGTTGAGTAGAAGATCGATATTGTGCACGAGTACGATATTATCAAAGACTAATTTTCGTATAATTTACAAATAATAGAGATGGAGATGAAAACTCTAGGTACCTTGCGTGATGATAAGCGAGTATAATCGACTTTTAATCGATAAAAGTTAAAGTCGTCAAGCCACCGAGCCGGAAATGATACGTATGAAGAAGAAAAGTACAAGAAGGAGCTATTAGGGCGAGAATTGATGAAGAAGGAATACTTGAGTCCACTCTAGACTTTGTGTTCCTAACGACTCTGATTTGAAGTACAAGATTATGATGGAGGCACACAATACACCATTTGCAATCCATCACGGAAGTACTAAAATGTATCGTGATCTTGACATACATTTTGGTGGAATAATATGAAGAGAGAGATTGCAAAGTTTATCTCGATGTGTTTAACTTCCCAACGATGTAAAAGCGGAGCATCTAGTACCTAAGGGTCCGTTGCAACCACTTGAGATTAGGAATGGAAGTGGAACACATTACCATGGATTTAAATTCACGGTTCTTCCTACGGTTTCTCAAGGCATCAATGTTATTTGGGTTATTGTTGATAGATTAACCAAATCTGCTCATTTCTTGCCGAATCTGGGAGACTTATTCCTTGAACGTCTTGCTAGTATATACGTAAATGAGATCGTGAGGTTGCATGGCATGCACTGTATCCATAGTCTCGGATCGTGACCCAAGATTCACTTCAAGATTTTGGGTTAACTTGCAAAAAGCTATGGGCACGGATTTGCGATTTAGTTTGGCTTACCATCCTCAAACGGATGGGCAATCCGAAAAGACTACTCAAACTCTTGAAGATATATTAAAACTCGTGTTCTAGATTTCAAAGGAAGTTGGGATAAGTACTTGCCATTGGTGAAATTCTCATACAACAATAGTTATTAAACAAATATAGCATGGTTCCATTCAAGCATTATATGGAATAAAATGTCGTTCTCAATATGTTGGGATGAGGTGGGTGAAGCAACATTGTTGGGACGGAAAGATCGACGATGACTATCGAAAAGATCCAAATGATTCGACAACGATACAAAGCAGACAAGATCGACAAAAGAGTTATGCGGATCTTCATCGAAAGGACGTGGAATTTAGTGTAGGGGATCATGTATTATTGCGAAGTTGCTCCATGGAAGGGAGTTACAAGATTTGGGAAGAGAGGAAAGCTCAATCCACGATTTATTGGTCCATTTCAGATTCTTGATCGAATAGGAAATGTAGCCTATAGACTCGCGTTACCTCCAAGTATGTCTCGTGTTTATAATGTTTTTCACATATCGGTGCTTCGTAAATATGTGAAAGACCCAAACCACGTTATTTAGTTAGAACCGGACGAGATAGCCGAAGACTTAACGTACGAGGAGGTACCTGTCAAGATTTTGGATAGGAAGGAGCATGTCCTACGCAAGAAAGGTTATACCACAAGTTAAAGTTTTGTGGAGGAATCATGCTATAGAGGAAATGACACAGGAATTGGAAGCGAAATGAAAGCGAGGTATCCTCACCTTTTCAAAACACAGAATACGTACGTCAATTTCGAGGACGAAATTTCATAAGGAGGGAGGTTGTAAGACCGAAATTTTTTTAAATAAAAAGGAATTTCCTTTATTTATTATTTTGAAATAGTAAGGGTTGATTTGATTAATGTGGATAGTTAAGGGTTAAATACTAAATATTTCAAAATAAGCAAGTTGTTATAAAATATTCATTTTTGTCGGGGAATATCGTTTGGTCGTGGAATATTCGTAAATGCTCGTCAGGGAATATTCGTTTGGGTCGTGGAATATTCAGATCTGTGAGAATATTAAATGCGACGGCGCTGCGATAATATGTGGGCCCATGTAAAAAGCGATTGGATGAGGAAAAGCAAAGTTTGGGTGGTTATAAATAACGGCGTAGTTATTACCGTTAAGATCTGTTGGAATACTTGGAATTGGTTAAAATACTGATGTCTGGCGTGGTTGCAAAGGTAGCTGCGGTATTGCACAAGATTGTTGAATTATTGATCCTTACGTAAGAAGGCACTACTTTCAATAATTTTCACGATGAGTTCTCATTCAATATTTTATTTTATTGATTGATAATTATTGCGTTGATATTTTATATTATTATTGTTTCAATAATTGTCAACGCATGATATTTCCCATTATCGGATCAATAATTCATATTATTTGAATAATATTATTAGATAACATTATTGGCAATGTCTAGAAAGTTACGTCTAAGGAGAGGTTTGGTCACCTAATTGCGGCGAAGAAGAGAGATCCTTATTGGAAAGCCCCTCTTTCACTAGGGAACGACTGGTTGTCATAAATGTGATTACGTAATATTATTTGTGAATAATTAATTATTGATTCATATGATAAGGAAATATTTATTTTATATGAATATAAATGATGGATTTATTTATGTGGTTATTAATGAAGGAATTAATGTTGAGGTATTTTATCAATTATTTTATCGGATTGGAGGTGTTAAAAATCAAATCGTGGGTTTTGAGATATATTGCGGGGTTATAATTTTTAATCCGACCGTTGGATTGTGGTAATTTTTGGGTATGTTATACATACATAAGTTGAGTATATGTCCACAAATTTTGAACCGTTAAAAATGCACGAATGATTTGTTGTGAATTTTAAGAGGTGTCGGATTAGGAAATTAGGTTTATAATTGATTTTGGTGGAAAATTCTAGAATTGAGTGGGCCCCACTTGTGGTTGGTGAAAAAATGTGCTGAATTTTATTTCAAATGTGGTGGGTGGCAATAGTAGCGGTGTAAAGCCATCAGTAAAGCAGTCGAAGTACGCCGTATAGCTAACATTTTCCTATAAATAGAGGGCTAAGTTAGAATTGAAAATCACACCGAAACAAAGTTTTCTCTCTCTCTCTATATTATTGGCGTATTTTGTGAGTATTTAGATACTTTGAGAGTTCTTTATTCAATACAAGTTTCATTCAAAGATCACTTGAGACCTTTCCTTAGAAATCTTGATTCTTTGAGGTAAGGGATATTATTTTTTCGTAATGATATTATTTCTTCAATATCATTATCTTTGAAATATTGATCCGAAGTTTTATCAAATTTGGAACTTTTTTCATGTCAAGGTTACTTATTCATGAGTTACTATTCATGAGTTACTATTCATGAGTTACTATTCACGAGTTACTATTCACAGTAGTATTATTATGAAGCGTGAAAATGTTTTTTTGTGGAATTTCTATCTTTTGGTGTGAGTTACTATTCACGTATCTAAGACTTTATTCACGATATCTGACACTATTCACGATATCTGCACTATTCATAGAAAATAAAATTTCTTCTTTTAGTCCAAAATATCTATTCGGATACTCAGCTTTGATTGTATCCATGTTTTGATCATTCTTGAATTTTACACCACTATGATTATTTTTGAGGTATTGTTGGACATGGATAAAACAAAGTACGAATCCTTAATCCTTAATCCTTGTCATTTTGTTTCACTGGATTCGTTCTTTAAAAATATTTTTCATCATCCTTAGTCTTAAATGATGATATTATTGAATATCTTTGGCCTGTAGTGCAAAGATGAATGATTTCTGAAGAATATCTTTGGCCTGTAGTGCAAAGATGAGCAGGTGTTTAAATGAACATGACCGACTGATGAATATCTTTGGCCTGTAGTGCAAAGATGAGCAGGTGTTGAGATGAACATGACCGATTGATGAATATCTTTGGCTGTAGTGCAAAAGATGAATATTTGATTTGAGATGAATATTGATTGATGTTACGAGGATAAAATATTGATGATGGACCGTTAAATTCATAGATTATAGTAGATTTCATTCTCTACGTAACTCTTCTATGAATTATTATTTAAATCTGCGAATATTGATCCGAAACTTGTTGTACATTCAGATTCTATCAGATTTTCCTGTTGGAGACTAACGATAATTTGTTGTATATTATCTTAGTCATAATATTCTTTCTTGGGCTAGTTGAGCTCACCCTTTTCCTTGTTGTTCCATTTTCTTCTCGGGAGGCGAGAATGTAGCGAGTACTAGTCGAGGGGTATGGAATGAAGGTTCTAGAAAGAGTTGTTTAGTAGTCCTCACCATTTTGTAAAATAATGTATCAATAAATGTGATGAGGATTTATTTGAGTATAGATATTGTCTGCAGAAGATAATATTTGTATTTAAACTCATTAAAGATATATTGTCGTATTTCTCAACGACATTTGTATTATTGAAGTTGTAGTTTGCTTCTTGTACCATGTATTTGGCGACTCGAATGGGTGTTGTGTATACCTATTTTTGAAAGGCCATGATTAATATCGAGCTATAAGTAAAAGCCCGAACCTCTCATTTGGTGACTTCTATTGATGGGGGATGCAAAGCCGGACTCTCCGTAGGGGACGCTGCTTAGGTGGTAAATCGATAAGTACCATTGTGAGGTGTTGTCCACGGTTGGGACACGAGTCGCGGTTGGTATCGTAGCTTAGGATATGATCTACGGTGGAGATCGGGAATAAAACTAGGAGGGAGAGACGAGTAAATCCTTCGCTAAAGTGTGTCTTACCTAAGCTTATTTGTTGGTTGGTCATATTATAGGGGTATTATGTGATTTGTTAATTTATTTAATTAACCCTTGTTTTATGATAGTTTTTTTAGAATGGGCTGGCGAGAACGTTAACAATGGAGTGAATGAGATCGTGGAGACACCTCTAATCGCCAACCGGGATAATGTGATGTCGGCGAAGAAGGAATTAGAGATATCCATGTGGTGAGTGAAGAATTGATAGTTGCAACGAGATAATCGCAGAGGTAAATTGAGAGTGAGGAAGAAGAGGAAGAAGAGGTACACGAAGAGAGTTTATTAGAGGTATTTTATGATCGAAATATAGAATTGCAAAATCGTATTCATGAGTTAGAAGAAGCAAGGCTAAAGAATTGCGAGCGCGTTCGTTGGAGCAAAAGGATGCAACGATTCAAGCTTGTGTTACCCGACACGTGATGCTTGGAATGAAGCACTCTTTGGCGTAATATAAGATGATAAAAGCCGAATCTGAAATTTGAAAGAAGAAATAAGCTGAACGCAGTGAGAATGAGTGATGCATGGGTAAAAGCCGCACGACGCGTTGATATTATGGAAAGAGATGTCCAATCTAAAAAGAAGATTTAACGATGACGGAAGACGTCGGCAAGAACATCAAAGCACCATCAACAAATTCTAGGGAAGAGAACGATCGCCAGTTAGATGCTCTGAGATGTGGAGAGAGGAGGGACATATAAGGTCAAACTGCTCAAAGCCTTCCAAGGTATGCTATAATTGTGGAAAAGAAGGACATATCGCCTCGAGATTATACGATAT
Organism: Panax quinquefolius; assembly: GCA_020205615.1. Taxonomy (NCBI): domain Eukaryota; kingdom Viridiplantae; phylum Streptophyta; class Magnoliopsida; order Apiales; family Araliaceae; genus Panax; species Panax quinquefolius. The sequence continues at coordinate 169,483,501 of CM035152.1, forward strand.
CGAAACCGATCCGGCGTGAATGGTGACTCAAAAGGATGTCAGAGAAAAGTCAAAGTCAGCGGTTCTTGGAAGAAGCGTTTGTCGTGACCATTAAAATGCGAGGAACGAACGAAGTTAGCACGGGTTAGTTAATTATAAATTCTTGCGAAGTTTATACCTTACTAGATATCTGGGTTCTACCCATTCTTTTATCTCTCTTGCTTTTGCGGCTCAACGTTTGAACTCGACTACGGAGAAATTAGACTTTGACCTATTTATGGAGAATCAGATTAGAGAAACTTTCATTACATCCGTTGTTTAGAAATCTTGTTTGATTCAGTTGGCACTATCACATTACGTTAACCTTATTTCTATAGAGATATTTGCTTTTGATGTGATTTTAAGGTTAACTACTCATCATGCCAAATTGATTGCTTTTGTAAGGTTGTTAGTTTTCATATTCCTAAGCAACCTGTTATTCAATTCAAACAATCAAACCATTGTAATCAAACATTTTCATATCAAGACATGAAGTCATTCGTTTATTACGGATGTCAAGTTTTCTTAGTCCATGTTATGGATTTGAATAAAGACACGTCGATTTGAATAATATTCCTATTGTTATTGATTTTTCCCCGATGTATTTCTGAAGAATTTCTTGGCTTACTCCCAAAGCCTCGATATTAAATTTTGTATCGACTTTGAACCCGAGTACAAAACTCATTTCTAAAATCTCATATCGAATGGCTCTATTGAACTTCGTGAGTTAAAAATTCAACTATAGAATTTGGTACTGAGCCTTTATCTTGTGACTTCCTTTGTGGAATTCACCTAAGCGAGAACTCTCTATAGGAGACGTCGTATTCGATGCGATAGTAAATGGCGATAGGTGTCATTGTGACGTCTTATCCAAGATTGGGATATGAGTCACGATTGAGAGCAACCTAAGTCGAAGAATCAAAATATGTAGCTTTTAGGCTTAGTTGGTTATTATCGGGAGATTCGTTGAAGGATATTCTCGAATCGCTATTTCATTATCATAAATGGTGACTCGTAGAGATACAAAATTCGAATGGAGCGAGGAATGTGGGAAGAGCTTGAAGAACTCAAGAGGAGACTCATTTCAAGATATTTCGACCATGTCATCCGGAAAGCGAGCGTGGTAGGCGGCGTGTTGAGTAGAAGATCGTATACAGATGCGAGTACGATATTGTCAAAGACTAATTTCGTTATAATTTACAAATAATAGAGATGGAGATGAAAACTCTAGGTACCAGCGTGATGATAAACGAAGTATAATCGACTTTAATCGATAAAGTTAAAGTCGCTCAAGCCACTGACCTTTGAAATGTATACGTCATATGAAGAAGAAATACAAGAAGGAGCTATTAGGGCGAGAATTGATGAAGAAGGAATACTTGAGTCCACTCTGACTTTGTGTTCCTAACGACTCGATTTGAAGTACAAGATTATGATGGAGGCACACAATACACCATTTGCAATCCATCCTCGAAGTACTAAAATGTATCGTGATCTTGACATACATTTTGGTGGAATAATATGAAAGAGAGATTGCAAAGTTTATCTCGATGTGTTTAACTTCACAGCGATGTAAAGGCGGAGCATCTAGTACCTAAGGGTCCGTTGCAACCACTTGAGATTCGGAATGGAAGTGGGAACACATTACCATGGATTTCGTTACGGTTCTTCTCCTACGGTTTCTCAAGGCATCAATGCTATTTGGGTTATTGTTGATAGATTAACCAAATCTGCTCATTTCTTGCCGATCACGGAGACTTATTCCTTGAGCGTCTTGCTAGTATAATACGTAAATGAGATCGTGAGGTTGCATGGCATGCCCTGTATCCATAGTCTCGGATCGTGACCCAAGATTCACTTCAAGATTTTGGGTTAACTTACCAAAAAGCTATGGGCGCAGTTTGCGATTTAGTTTGGCTTACCATCCTCAAGCGGATGGGCAATCCGAAAAGACTACTCAAACTCTTGAAGATATATTAAAACTCTGTGTTCTAGATTTCAAAGGAAGTTGGGATAAGTACTTGCCATTGGTGAAATTCTCATACAACAATAGTTATTAAACAAATATAGGCATGGTTCCATTCAAGCATTATATGGGACGAAAATGTCGTTCTCAATATGTTCGGATGAGGTGGGTGAAGCAACATTGTTGGGACCCGAAATCTTGTCGTATGACTATCGAAAAGATCCAAATGATTCGACAATGTATACAAACGGCACAAGTCTTCTGCTTCAGCATTCCTTAGTGTGGTCATTAGACCAAGCACCTGCAGGTTAGATAAATTTCTATTTTTGGTGTCCATGGTTAAATGGGTCCTGCTGGGTTAGCTTTCAAAATCCCTATTCCTTATATATTTGAATTATCATCATATTGATCACCAACAATCATATTCATGCATGTATCCAATTTTGATATGACATTTTAAGATGCATGCTGATGAGTGTGTATAAGATTAACCATTTTAACAAGACACTCTTTTTCTTTGATGGTTTTATCATTTGCTTGGTTATGTTCACAGAGTTTAAATGTTCACAGAGCTAGTGAAAATCAACTCTAACACTTATTTATATCTGGTTGATTCATAGAGGTGATCAGTTTCTACGAATCTTCAAGATACTCTTGTAGAACAGATCATACTCTATGTGTTATCAAAAACTTAGAACATAGGTTTATACATACATACTAACCCATCAGAAAATATTTCTCCACTTAAAATTAATTAAACCTTGATGTGCTTATGACCTATTTAAGATTTCTTTCAAGGTGTTATCTTTAACCTAAAACTTGGATGGAGAGAAAGTTTGTAAGCATTTGAGTCTCCAACTTCAGTGTACTTTCTCTCTTCTCCTTTTTAGGTAGAGTATGGCCTCTTGATAGAATACTGTTATAGTGCATAAGGTGATGCAATATGATGTACACATTTATACTGATGAGGAATCGTACCTTTACATTGTCAGTTTCTTGATAGTTATTTATCTTGATATACTGAGGTTAGGCATTGATGTGCATACTTTTTCCTTCACTTCTGACAGCTTGTTGCTCCAGTTGTCCTTTGATCAATCAGTCATAGTCTTGAAGATGTAGGCTCAGATAATCTTAACATCTTTAGTTCTTTGACAACCTTGAGTCCTCAAGGTTCACATCCGGCTATTGGTTGGCCAAATATAGATTTGAGAGATTCTTCTTTCTTCTCTGAATGAGTACTTCTTAGCATATATGGCCTTTTCATCTTTTCGATCGGTGGATGCTTGACTCTTTGCTGTTGATGCCTCTTGAGCTCCCATATTTGCTCTTCAGACTACAAGATTGACTATGGGCAAGGATTGATCTTGATGTTATGGCATTTAAGAACATGGACCAATCTGAGCAGCAACAGGTGTATGTACACATTTACCTGTACACAATATTTCCAACTTGTGAGCTCATCTGCATTTACAAGTTACTTACTACTAAACTAAGTTTAGAATAATGTTTGTGCCTAGGATCAGACTCAAAGCGATTAGCTTTTGAATATAGTATGAGAACCTGTCTGATACCAATGGTTAGTTCCCAGTAGGCACACAATAGATCTATAAGGGGGGGGGGTTGAATAGATCCTTTTTATTTTTAAATACTTTTCCCTTTTATTTTGTATTGCTAATGAATTAGCATATGACAAACATAAGAATCTTTTCAAGCATAGCGGAATAAGTAAAAGGTCCCCTTCATTGATATATTCATAATCATACATACATTGTTCTTAGAGTTAGTTAAGTGGTAAGCAGTTAATACATTCATAGCAATTATAGCAGTTAGGAACATAATGTAAATGACAGAATATAAAAGACATTAGGGATTTTAAGTGGTTCAGAGACTCAAGCTCCTAATCCACTCTTCTACTTTCAACTAGTAGGATTTCCACTAAGGAAGGGCAGAACCCTGAATCACTAAGATTCCTTCAAGGCCGTGCTGACCTTGGAACTTGATTCACTAAGAACTCTTCAAGACCAAAGGGCTTGGAACTCCTCTAGTTCCTTAGAACTCTTCAAGCCCATCCAGCTTGGAACTTCATTTAGTCCCTCCGGACAAGGACCCCTCAGGCCCTGGCTTCTTGTTGATGTTTGTTGTTTGTTTGTTGGAGGTGCTGCTAAGATGTCTTTTAAGCTCTTCACCTCTGAATGCTTAGCAGCTTGACATGATCATCCTTGAGGTGTAGTTGAGTGTTGTATAATGCTCAGCTTCTTTAGATACTCAACCTCTTTTGATGATCCCTTGTTAAACTGTAGTGAAGATCATTCTTCTTAATACTTGATGGCTGCACATGATGAGTTTCTAAGATGACTGTAGGCTATTCTGTTAGGTACTTAGAAACTTTCTCTTGCTTGACATCATGATGACGTTGGTGATCTTCTTCCTTAATACTTGATGCCTTCTCATGATGGACTTGCTAAGATGACTGTAAGCTCTTCTCTCTGGTACTTAGAGTCTTCCCATGATAGACATCAAGATGACATTGATGCTCTTCTTTCTCTTGGCAGTTCAGAACACTCTTCTTGTAGTAGAACTCTCACTTTTACATTGTAGAACTCTCACTTCTACTTTTTACTCTTTTCATCTCCAAGTGTTCTTGGTGGATCGTAGAGTGAGCTTTTGGACCTTTATTGGTCACTCACTATTTTACATTATTTTGATCAGTCCACCATTTCTCCAACCTCAGCAACTTCAGCAACTTTTGATCTTTGAAGCTCTTGTTGATTTATACTCCTTCACAACCTCCCCGTTGTAATGTAGCCGTTGGGAGCTATTTGAATTGCTTTGTAGATCTCGAGTTATTTGATGTAGACTGCAGATGTGACATGAAATCCCTTTTTTTCAATTTTCTGAGACTGCAGTCTACTGTTTCACCTACCCCATCAGAGATGTCACTTTGATACGCATGTAGTCTTCTTTATTTCTCCTTTCTAACTTTTTGATTAGAACGTCAGGATCTGTCCTTTTGCATCGATGCTCTCAATAAGCCATATTCAAATATCACTCTTCAGATTAAACCGTTGCCAATGCTTCAATCTTCAGATGACCGAACTCTACGATTTTGATTCATATTCTTGAACCTGATCGTAGTGTCTTGTTGAATGTTGCTTATTGGCTGGTTGAGACAACACTACGATCCTGAAGAGTGTTCATTGGATCCTCAATGTAGAACACCTCTTCCTTCTCTTGTGCAGTTCTTCGACACTTCTGTTTGCCTCAACTAATCTCAGGAACTGATAGCTTGACTCCTTGTTCTGGTCTCTTCTGAATAGCAAGACACCTCAGATTTATGGCATGTTCAGCTCACTTTCTCATTGTGATCTCCCATTCACTTATCATCAATGGACTAACCCATGCTTAATCACTTTAGCCTTATTTTTAGAAACCGACTAGTATCTCTGTGTACACTTTATCAGTTCCTTCTTTGCTTAGCAAACACTACGATCCTGGTTGACTACAAGGTCGTTGCCTTCTATTAATTTGACAGCAACTACACTTGCTGACTTTTCCTTAGTCAGTCACTTTTGCTGAAGTCTACTTTTGATCTACTTGTAGAAGACATCATCTTGAATGGCTTTACAACTTAATCTGGATGCTGATTCGGTTGGTGTTTAGATCTTCTGTTAGCTTGCTAGCCATTCTTTGAGTGTACTGCCCCTTCGTGAAATATATCTTTCTAAATTTCGGACCGGAGGCTTCATCCTTTATGTGAGATCCCGAATTTTATGAAATAAAAGTACTCAATTTTTCTATTTTGATAAATAGTTAAATTGATAAAAGTTTAAAGTCAAGGGTGATATTTGAAAATTTTGCAAAGTAAGCAAGTTGTCATAAAATACGGTGGTGGTAATAATACAAGAATATCTGGCGTGATTGCATAGTAGCACACGATATTAATTATTGATGCCTACGTAAGAAGTCACTCAGTTATACTCAATTATTGCTATAGTAATTGTTGCATCATATCTCTCATATTATTGATTCTATTATTGTCACAAAGATCTCTACATAATATGTTATATTATTAAATCAATAATTGAGACGACAAAGTTATTCATATTATTATTTACAATATTGACAATGTCAGAAGTTCATCGAGGAGAGGTTAGATAATCTAATTTGGCGCTGATAGGGAGAAATCCTTATCGGAAAGCCACCTCTATCCCAGGGAACTAATTGGTTGTTAAATATTGTGAATTATAATATTAATGATGAATAAGTTCGTGTTGATTAAAGATGAAATTGATAGTTCCATTGTGTGGGAATCATTAGTGTTAATGGAATATCTGTTGACCCGGCAAAGATTGAAGCCATTCAAAGTTGGGAGCAACCTAAATCAGTGACCGAAGTACATAGATTTCTCGGCTTAGCTGGTTATTATCGGAGATTCGTAGAAGGGTTTTCTCAAATCGTTACTCCCTTAACTCAGCTGACTCGGAAAGATACAAAATTCGGTTGGAACGAAGAATGTGAGAAGAGTTTTCAAGAACTCAAAAGAAGACTCATTTCAAAGACTGTTCGACAATACCATCTCGCTCGAGAGGATTTGTCATCTGATGAATGCTTCAAGCAAGGGGTTAGGATGTGTTCTCATGCAACATGGAAAAGTCATAGCCTATGCCTCTCGACAACTCAAAGAATATGAGAGGAATTATCCTACTCATGATCTAGAGTTGGCAGTTGTTGTCTTCGCACTTAAAATTTGGAGGCATTACTTGTATGGGGAGAAAGTGGAGATCTTTACGGATCATAAAAGCCTCAAATATTTCTTCACTCAAAAGGAAATCAACATGAGACAACGACGTTGGCTTGAACTGTTGAAAGATTATGATCATACCATCCAATACCATCCTGGAAAAGCAACGTGGTAGCTGACGCGTTGAGTAGAACATCATATGCTGGTACAAGTGCGATATTGTCAACGTAAAGGCCCATCTTGTATGACTTGCAAAGGATGGAGATAGAGATAAAAACTCCAGGGACCCACGTGATGATAAAGTTAAAGCTGCTCAAGCTACAGACCTGGAGCTGATGCATATGAGGAAGAAAGTACAAGAAGGTGCTATGCCAGAAGCAAGAATCGATGAAGAAGGAATACTTGATTCAACTCCGCACTTTGTGTTCCTAACGAATTCTCGAGTTAAAGTATAAAATCATGATGCGTAAACAACACACCATTTGCAATCCATCTTGGGAGTACTAAAATGTATCATGATCTTTGACATACATTTTGGTGGGGCAATATGAAGAAAAAGATAGCTACCGATTATCTCAAGGTGTTCAATATGTCAACGAGTCCAAGCGGAGCATCAAGTACCAAAAGGTCCATTCAGAACCACTTGAAATTACAGAATGGAAGTGGGAGCACATTACTATGGATTTCGTTACTGGTCTTCCCAAGGTTTCTCAAGGAATAAATGCAATTTGGGTCATTATTGATAGATTGACCAATCCGCTCATTTCTTACCAATGTCGGAGAAACTTATACACTTGAACGCCTTGCTCGTATATACATAAACGAGATTGTAAGATTGCATGGTATGCCAGTATCCATAGTTTCTGATCGAGACCCAAGATTCACTTCACGATTTTGGGTTAGTTTGCAAAAAGCTATGGGCACAAATTTACGATTTAGTCCGGCATATCATCCTCAAATGGACGGAAAATCAGAGAGGACCTATTCAAACTCTAGAAGATTTATTAAGACTCAGATCCTTGACTTCAAGGAAGTTGGAAAAAAGTTCTTACCATTGGTGGAGTTTTCCTACAACATGCTTATCAAGCAAGTATGGCATGGCTCCATTGAGCGTTGTATGGAAGAAAGTGTCGCTTCAAAGATTATCTTTGGGATGAGGTGGGTGAAGCAACGTTTTGGGATGAGGAAGTTGGTGCGTATGACTACAAAAAAAGATTCAAACGATCCGATAACGATAAAAATCTCACAAGACCAAATAAAAGAGTTATCCGATCTTCATCGAAAGGACATGGAATTCAATATTGGATATCATGTGTTGTTACGTGTTGCTCCATGGAAAGGAGTTACGACATTTGGAAAGAGAGGAAAGCTCAATCCTCGCTTCATTGGCCCAATTTTAATCCTAGATCGAGTAGGGACTGTAGCCTATAGACTTTCTTTACCGCCAAGTATGTCTCGTGTTCATAACGTTTTTCATATATCCATGTTACGTAAATATGTGAAAGACCCAAACCATATTATTAAGTTAGAACAGGATGAAATAGCGGAAGATTTAACGTATGAAGAGGTTCCTGTTCAAATCTTGGATAAGAAGGAACATATTCTACGCTCGAAGGTTATACCTCAAGTCAAAGTATTATGGAGGAACCACGATGTTGAGAAAATGACACGGGAGTTAGAATCAAATGAAATCAAGGTATCCTTACCTCTTCCGACATATCGTGCACGTACCCTAATTTCGAGGAGAAATTTCATAAGAAGGGAGATTCAGAAGACCTCAACTTTTATGAATAAAATGAATTTTCTATAAATATCATTTTTGAATATTATGGAATAAATTTGATATAATGTTATAGTTGTGGATAATATTTATAAATTTTGCAAAGTACGCAAGTTGTTATATAATATTTGATTGGTCAGGGAATATTCGTACGACGGCACAATTATTGGTGGACCCCACAATAGAATTATTATCGGATTGAGAAAACGACAAAAATATTTTTATGAAAATAACGGCGGAAGTTTTACCATTGATACTGCTGAACTACTCGGTAGTAAAAGTACGAAGAATACGCTGTGGTGGTTGCATAGTTAACACGGTATTGATTATTAATGCTTATGTGAGAAGTCACTAACAGTTTGATTCAATTATTGTCGATATTTTATATGTTATTAAATCAATAATTGAGATGACGGTTGTTAATATTATTATTTGCATTATTAATGATGTCTCAGAAGTTCTCGCTTAATGAGAGGTTTGGTCACCTAATTCGCGCATGATAGGAGAAATCCTTATGGAAAGCCCCTCTTTCAGGGGAACGAATTCGGTCGATTAATAGTGTGAATAATAATAATGATGATGACGCTTTTGTTTTATTCGTATTATTAACGTAATAAAAGCGGAAAAATTTTTATATAAAAGCAGAATACTTTTATAAAGTTATTCGTTTTATTAGGCTAATAGTAAAATCTTTTTATATAAAATGAATACTTTTATAAAGTTATCTGCTTTATTAGAAAATAATTAGAATATATTATATTTTATTATGCATAGTGTTTGCATAGTATGATCATGACCATTGGTTTTATAGTTGAATATCTTTGGCTTGTAGTAAAAAGGTAGACAACCTGATTGGGTATGATCATTGCTATTACATTTGAATATCTTTAGCCTTTGGGGTAAGGATATTGAGTAAACGTTCTATTAAGCCTTTGTGCGAGAAGCTGTTGATTTACATGATTATAAATATGAATTGTGAATTTAACTATAATCTTTGGTGGTTCGGTGAAACAATGTGATGAAAGTTCTCTTTGTCTTGGGTATAATAAAGAAGCTGTTAATGGGTATTCTGAGGGATAAAGTTGATGAAAAACTTTTTTAAATCATAGAAGATAGTAGATATCACGCTCTACTCGACTCTTCTAATGGATTATTTATTCCATTAGAGTTGTTGATCTAAAACTTGTTGTCTATCAAGTAGTTATCTTTGTTGAAGGCCAAGGATAATTTATTCGCATTATCTTATTCATAATATTTCTTCTTTGGGCTATTGAGCTCACCCTTTTCTTTCATCGTTTTCTCTTGGGAAAATGAGAATATAGCTAGGGACGAAGTCGGGGAATGGAGTGATGGTCCGTGATGGTGGTTATAGTAGTCCTCACTATTTATATAAAATAGTGTGATAATAATTGTAATGAGGACTCCATTGAGTGTGGATATTGTCTAGAAGGCAATATTCTTATTAAAACTCTCAGCTATGTTTTGTCGTATTTTGCATGACAATTGTATACTTAAGTTTGTAGTTGAGTTTTGTACAATGTTTCTGGCGAACCAAGATGGGTGATGTATACCTATTTTGGGGGCCATCAACATTGGTATCAAAGCTTAGGGATATGATCCCTGGTTGAGATGTGAGACAAGAACTAGGAGGGGAGAGACGGGGAATTCCTTCGCTAGTATGACCTACCTAAGTTTATTTGGTATTTAATTGGTCGGTCAGAGTATATAGATAATATGTGGCTTATCAATTAACCCTTATTTTGAAACTATATTCTAGAATGATATCTGAAATACAGGAGATGAGAAATGGGAAAATCATGATTGAGTGAAAATAACTGAGAAGGTACAATCCGAAAAGAAAGCAAGGTATTCTCATCTTTTCGAACTACCAGATACGTAAATTTCGAGGGCAAAATTTCATAAGGAGGGGAGATTGTGAGATCCCGAATTTTATGAAATAAAAGTATTCAAGTTTTCTATTTTGGTAAATAGTTAAATTGATAAAAGTTTAAAGTTAAGAGTGATATTTGAAAATTTTGCAAAGTAAGCAAGTTGTCATAAAATACCCTAAATTGGTAATAAATACGATGTCGTGTGGTTGCATAGTAGCACACGGTATTAATTATTGATGCCTACGTAAGAAGTCACTCAATTATACTCAATTATTGCTATAGTAATTGTTGCATCATATCTCTCATATTATTGATTCAATTATTGTCATAGTATCATCTCGCATAATATCTTATATTATTAAATTAATAATTGAGACGACAAAGTTATTCATATTATTATTTACAATATTGACAATGTCAGAAGTTTCGTCAAGAAGAGGTTAGATAATCTAATTCTTGGCATGATAGGGAGAAATCTTATCGGAAAGCCCCCTACATCCGGGAACGACTTTGGTTGTTAAATATTGTGAATTATAATATTAATGATGAATAAGTTCGTGTTGATTAAAGATAAAATTGATAGTTCTATTGAGTGGGAATCATTAGTGTTAGTGGAAATTGACATTTATTTCGATAATAATTGATGTCTAGAGGTTATATTGACCAATAGAGTAAATAATCGGATAAATTAGCAATTAATTGCTATTAATTCACATGCTTATAACTATGTGTTCACATGTGTGTACTATTGATTCACATGATTTACTATTAGGGGAGTTGGTGCAAGATTGATAATACTTGCATGACTAAATTAAAAATGGAGGTATAGTTGAAGCTACTATACTATAATTAATTTTTTCACATGTTTAGAACTATTGAGTCACATGATCTACTATTGATTCACATGATTTACTATTAGGGGAGGTGGTGCAAGTTTGATAGTACTTGCAGGACTAAATTAAAAATGACGAAAAATAGGAAGGTATTATACTGTAATATTTTGAGCCCCAAAATGTTCAATTATTGAAACTATATTTTTCTATAAATAGAAGCTCATTCTTCCTTCATTTCTCACCAATTCACTAAGTCTCACAAGAGAAATTATAGAGAGAGAAGCTATGAGAGAGAAGTTATAGAGAAAGAAGAAGAGTGATCTGCTACTTCACTACTCCAGAGATCAGGTCTTCTTTTGAGGTAAGGGTTATTATTTTTATATTCAAGAGATATTATTTTTCGTATTCATATGAATATTATTATTGTTCAATATTCATTATATTTGTTTAATATTCATAAGGAATATTATTTCGCTCAATATTAAGTAAGGAATATTATTTTCGATTCAATAATTGTAAGTAAAGGGGTTTTGCGAGGCGCGTTTCATAAATTTTTCGACTCTCAAAATTCGGAAAAATTTGAAATGATAATTTGATGAGTTTTCTAGATTGTGTACAAAAAATGGCGATTTTTGGATGTATAGATTAGAGTTATGAATTTTATGGGAAAAGACTATTTTAAAAGTAAACCCTTATAACTCCTTGTGGTTAACTCCAAAATTGGTGAAATTTTATTGGGAGTACATCTATATAATGTAAAGATACCCTATAAATTTAAAATTTTTGGACAAAAGTATAATTTTTGATAAATGTCTAAATATTCGATAGTTTTAGCTTATATGAAAATAGTAAATAAATTTTAAAAATTACGAGCAAAATATATGTTCAATATGGGACTATATTCTCGCTAAATCCCGAAAAAAAAAAATTTATTTGTACTAATTTGGTATTTTTCATGAAAATGGACTAGTTATGAGTAAATGGATTAAATATGTTATGTGAAGTAAGAAAATTGAAAAATAGGATTTTATAGCTTGAGAATCCTATATAAGGTATATGCTGATTTTTATGAGTGTTTTGGTTATTGGGGATGAAATCTTATGAGTTTGTCATTTAGGATGCTTAAATGCAATAATTAGTAAAGGGTAAACAATTAAAATAAATTATTTATAAGTTTAAGAAATGATTAAAATATTATGGTAATATTAATAATATTAGATTATGAGATTATTAAGTGATTTATAACATTTGGATTAAGGTGTTATAAATATTAATATGAATTTTATTGTGAACCTTTATCTTTTTGTGATGGGGTTACTATTCACGTATACAACACTATTCATGTATATGACACTATTTGTGTATATGACATTATTTATGTATATGGTACTATATACAAATACGGTGTACTATTCACGAGTTACTATTCATGAGTTACTATTCACGAGTTACTATTCACGAGTTACTATTCACGGGGTACTATTTACCTGAAAAAATTCTTTTATGTCCAAATTATTTTTGGTACATGAATGTAAGACCCCGAAATTTTTTTAAATAAAAAGGAATTTTCTTTATTTATTATTTTGAAATAGTAAGGGTTGATTTGATTAATGTGGATAGTAAAAGGGTTAAATACGCAAATATTTCAAAATAAGCAAGTGGTTATAAAATATTCATTTTTTTAGGGAATATTCGTTTGGTCGTGGAATATTCTTTACGTCGAGGGGAATATTAAATTTACCACAGCGTAACCATTTGTGGGCCCCATAATGTAGAATAACCGTGAGGATGAAGAAAATGACAAGTTTGAGTTTTTATAAATAACGACGTAATTGTTATCGTTAACATCTTATTGGAATACCGTTGGGTAAAAAAAAAATGTCTGGCGTTGTTGAAGATGGCTTTACGGTATTACGACAATATTTTTGAATTATTGATTCTTACGTAAGAAGGTACTACTCGATAATTATTACGATGAATTATTGTTCAATATTTTATTTTATTGATTCAATAATTTCTGCGTTGATATTTTATATTATTGTTGTTTCAATAATTATCTTTGCACAATATTTCTCATTATCGGATCAATAATTCATATTATTTGAATAATATTATTAGATAGCATTATTGGCAATGTCTAGAAAGTTACATCGAGGAGGTTTGGTCACCTAATTGCGGCGCCAGTAGGAGAAATTCTTATTGGAAAGCCCCTTCTTTCTCAGGGAACTACCGGTTGTCATAAATGTGATTACGTAATATTATTTGTGAATAATTAATTATTGATTCATATGATAAGAAAATATTTATTTGATGTGGATATAAATGATGGATTTATTTATGTGGTTATAAGTGAAGGAATTAATGATGAGGTGTTTTATCAAGATTTGTAAAATGGAGAGCGTAGAATATATGGATTTTCGTAAAAATTAGTTTATTACTTGATTTTGTAAAATCCATAACTCTTTGTGTATAATGAGTTAAGAGATGAGCCATATATCAAAAGAAAGCCCTAGAAGTAAGCTAATTGTAGAAATTTGAATCACCCAAAAATTCTTTGTAGATATTTCGTGGTGAAATTTTAGAATGAAGCTGGTCGGAGAAGGACTAATAGTCAAGAAAAAATCGGTGTTCTTCCTACTATATTGCGTGAGTTATAAATCCGACCGTTGGATCGTTGTAATTTTTGGATATGTTATACATATATAAGTTGAGTATATGTCCACAAATTTTGAACCGTTAAAAATGAACGTATGATTTGTTGTGAATTTTAAGAGGTGTCGGATTCGGAAATTAGGTTTATAATTGATTTTGGTGGAAAATTCTAGAATTGAGTGGGCCCCACTTGTGGTTGGTGAAAAAATGTGCTGAATTTTATTTCAAATGTGGTGGGTGGCAATAGTAGCAGGTAAAGCCATCAGGTAGCAGGTCAAGTCTGCTTCGGCGGGCTAACATTTTCCTATAAATAGAGGGCTAAGTTAGAATTGAAAATCACACCGAAACAAAGTTTTCTCTCTTTCTCTCTATATTATTGAGCGTATTTGTGAGTATTTAGATACTTTGAGAGTTCTTTATTCAAAGACAAGTTTCATTCAAGATCACTTGAGCCTTTCCTTGAAGAAATCTTGATTCTTTGAGGTAAGGGATGTTATTTTTTCTCGAATGATATTAATTCTTCAATATCATTATCTTTGAAATATTGGTTGGTACTTTTTATCAAATTTAGAACTTTTTCATGTCGGGGTTACTATTCATGGAGTTACTATTCACGAAAGTTTACTATTCATGAGTTACTATTCACGAGTTCTTATTCACGAGTACTATTATTAATGAGGCGTGAAGATGTTTTTTTTGTGGAATTTCTATCTTTTGGTGTCGAGTTACTATTCACGAATCAAAGACTATTCACGATATCGACACTTATTCACGAATACGGACTATTCATAGAAAAATGAAAATTTTCTTTTTCGTCCAAAATATCTATTTTGGATACTAGCTTTGATTGTATCATGTTTTGATCATTCTTGAATTTTACACCACTATGATTATTTTGAGGTATTGTTGGACATGGATAAAACAAAGTACGAATCCTTAATCCTTAATCCTTGTCATTTTGTTTCTTTGGATTCGTTCTTTAAAAATATTTTTCATCATCCTCGTCTTAAATGATGATATTATTGAATATCTTTGGCTTTTAGTAGTGCAAAGATGAATGATTTCTGAAGAATATCTTTGGCACGTAGTGCAAAAGATGAGCAGGTGTTTAAATGAATAATGGCGAAGTGATGAATATCTTTGGCCTTTAGTGCAAAGATGAGCAGTGTTTAAATGAACATGACCGTGATGAATATCTTTGGCCTTTAGTGCAAAGATGAGCAGTGTTGAGATGAACATGTGGAGATTGATGAATATCTTTGGCACTGTAGTGCAAAGATGAATATTTGATTTGAGATGAATATTGATTGATGTTACGAGGGATAAAATATTGATGATGGACCTGTTAAATTCATAGATTATAGTAGATTTCATTCTCTACGTAACTCTTTACATGAATTATTATTTCATTGTGAATATTGATCTGAAACTTGTTGTCTATTGTATTACATCAGATTTTTCCTGTTGGAGACTAACGATAATTTGTTGTATATTATCTTAGTCATAACATTCTTTTCTTTGGGCTAGTTGAGCTCACCCTTTTCCTTGTTGTTCCATTTTTCTTCTCGGGGAGGCGAGAATGTAGCGAGTACTAGTCGGGGTATGGAATGAAGGTTCTAGAGAGAGTTGTTTAGTAGTCCTCACCATTATTGTAAAATAATGTATCAATAAATGTGATGAGGATTTATTTGAGTATAAATATTGTCAGAAGATAATATTTGTATTTAAACTCTCTGATTTTATTGTTGTGATAATAAAGTTGTAGTTGTTTACGTACCATGTATTTGGCGACTCGAGAATGGGTTGGATGGAATGGACCTATTTTGGGGTTATTATGTTGGTATCGAGCTTAGGGATATGATCTCTGGCGGAGATGGGGAATAGAACTAGGAGGGAGAGGCGAGTAAATCCTTCGCTAGTGTGTCCTACCTAAGCTTATTTGTTAGTTGGTCAAGATATATAGGGATATTATGTGATATATTGATTTCCTTAATTAACCCTTATTTTATGGCGGTATTTGAGAAATGTCGATTGAGAATATTAATAGTGGTGTAAATGAGACCGTGGAGATGCTGTATTACTTTAACAACGAGGAGAAGCGTGCAACAGTCGGGCAATGTACCTCCTGTGAATAACACCAATGGCGAGATGATGAGCGAGGGATGTTTAGAAGCTTTTTGCAGTTCATGCAAAATCGAATGCAGAGGAGACTCGTGTTCAAAATACGAGGAGGAGATGATAGCAATTCACGGGTGGTCACAAATGAAGCGTTCAAAGAGTTGGGACCACGAGTAATTCAGGAAAGCAGATCCGATCATGGCGGAAACATGGGTCAAGCAAATTACCAAGATATTCGATGTCTTGGGATGCGAAAAGACAGAAAGTTCCATTCGCTACTTTTATGTTAAAATGGCGAAATGACATTGGTGGGAATCGTGAAGCGTACCCATTCATTTGCACTCGGCAAAGATGGAGACGTTTAAAGCAGTTCAATGACAAGTACTTCCACGAAAGTATTAAATCATATGAAGGAAGTGGAGTTTATTAGATTGGAGCGAGAATAACATGGCGGTGTCGAAGACGGCGAAGTTTGCGGAGTTATCGAGTTTGCACCTCATTTGGTGGAGAATGAGGAAGCGTATGACGCGGATGTTTAGAGGTTTGAAACCTTGATACGTCAAGATATCTCATTTCTCATAAATTTTCTCTCTATTCAGATGTTGTCAGCGAGGCTCGGTTGTTAGAAGCGAGATACTTGAAGTACGTTCAACCGAGGGACCATAACGAGGATCATACCAAAGATAGCGATCATCGAATAACGATAACCGGTGGAGAAAGAAGAATACGGACAAAGGCGGTAACCACTGTGGTAATCGTGGCCATGAAAATAGAAGAAGCGAGTTGGGAGGAGATTTTAAAAAAGGAGATTCAACAACGACCATGTGAAGATGTCACGCCAGTGGCAAGCCCGGTTCCGAGGAGGAGAAAGACCATCGATCGTATGTTACAAATCTGGGAAAGAGGGACATATCAAACGCCCTAGCAGTTTAAGGTATGCTATAATTGTGAAAAAGAAGGACATATCGCTTTCAGTTATGCGATATCGAAACCCGATCCGGTAGAATGGTGACTCAAAAGGATGTCAAGAAAAGTCAAAGTCAGCGATTCACGGAAGAGCGTTTATCGTGGATCCAAACGAAATGCGAGGAACCCGAACGAAGTTAGCGGGTTAGTTAATTATAAATTCTTTGAAGTTTATACCTTACTAGATACTCGGTTCTACCCATTCTTTTATCTCTCTTGCTTGCGCTCAACGTTTGAACTTGACTACGGAGAAATTAGACTTTGACTTTATTTATGGAGACTCAGTTAGGAGAAACTTTTATTACATCCGTTGTTTAAAAAATCTCGTTTGATTCAAGTTGGCACCATTACCTTACATTGACTTTATCTCTTTAAAGATACTTGCTTTTGGGGATTGATTGGTTAACTACTCATCATGCCAAAATTGATTGCTTTTGTAAGGTTGTTAGTTTTCATATTCCTAAGCAACTGTTATTGAACTCGCCAATCAAACCATTGTTGTCAAACATTTTCATATCAAGCCATGAAGTCATTCGTTTATTACGGATGTCAAGTTTTCTTAGTCCATGTTATGGATTTGAATAAAGACACGTCAGATTTGAATAATATTCTTGTTGTTATTGATTTTTCCTGACGTATTTTGTGAGACCCCATATTTTATCAATAAAGATTTAAATTTAGTAAAATAATTTTTAATATTATAGTGTGAATTTGAGATAATATTATAGTTGTGGGTAGTATTTATAAATTTTGCAAAGTATCACAGTGGTTATATTATATTCGATTGGTGGGAATATTCGGTTTAGCGGAGAATATTCGTACAGCAGCTCAATCATTGGTGGACCCTAGAAATTATTTTGTCGGATTGAGAAAAGCGACAAAAATATTTTATTGAAATAACGGCGGAAGTTTTACGCAAGTGGTTCTTGTTGAACTACTCGGTAGTAAAGTCACGATGTCATGTGTGGTTGCATAGTAGCACACGGTATTGATTATTGATGCTTATGTGAGAAGTCACTCGGTTTGATTCCATTATTGTCGATTAATAATATGAATTATTATAGCGATAATGACGTTTTGTTTTATTCAGTATTATTAACGTAATAAAGCGAAATATCTTTTATATAAAATAGAATACTTTATTAAAGTTATTACATAAATAGAATATATTATATTTTATTATGCATAGTGTTGCATAGTGTTTTGCATAGTGTTTTGCATAGTATTGCATAGTGTTTGCATAGTAAAATGTTTTATATAAATAGAATATATTATATTTTATTTAAAAGATTTTTCTTTAAATATGGACCGTGATTAAAGTAAATCAATACGGGACCGTTCATGGATTAATTCTTATGCATTCCATTTTCCTATAAATAGAAGCTCATTCCTTCATTATTTTCTTACGAATTCATTGAAACTAGAGAGAAATTATAGAGAGAAGCTATAGAGAAAACTATATAGAGAAAGTTAGAAAAAAGAAGAGTATTATTTTACTTCACTACTTCTACATTAGGTTCTTTTTACGGTAAAGGGTGTTATTCTTTCTTCTTGAAGAGAACACATTATTCCATTCATTATTATTACATTGGAATAACTTTTGTAAAAGTGGCATACCTATACATAACTGTATAATGGCAGTATACCTATACTTGGTGAAATCCTTATGTTATTCCATTGCTTATTATTACATTGGAATAACTTTTGTATCTGTGATTTACCCTATACTTGGTGACATTCTTCTATTATTACATTGGAACATCCACATGCGTGTGTTTTTTACCGGACTGGTTCCGATTTTATTATACATTGGAACATCACATGCATGTGTTTTTACAGGACACAGTTGGAACATCAAAATCTTTATCATTCATTGGAATATCTATCGTGTGTTTTACAGGATGCAGTTCCATCTTTATTATTACATTGGAACATCACAGCCGATTGTGAATTTCACTGACTTTGGTTCCGTTATTATTATTATTATTACATTGGAATAACTTTGTCATCAATCACCGCATGCATGGTGATTTCTTTTGTTATTCCATTCTTTATTATACCCGTTTGGTTAAAACTTTGACTTCTATACTCCATGAAATTAGTAGAATATCCTTGATATTTGCGTTTCATCGATATCTTTTCATGGAAATATTCTTACGATCATTCTTGAATTTAACTCTCTAAAACGATATCATGTTGATAATTTGGGCGTTAATAATTCATGGATTAAATAATTCTTGAACTTGTTTTATTGAATTATTATGTCATTGTCATCATCCTCATGTTATATTATGTTATCTTTGGCTTACGTGCATAGATGAACTTAGTATGATTATGATCGAGGATCATTCGGTATAATCATGACTTGATATAAATGATGTGACAAAAAGTCCTCGATGGCTTTTAATGTCGATGATGGATAGTTTTGGTATGATTATGACCGGGGTGATTCGGTATAGTCATGACCATTGATAATTTGATGAAAATCCTTGGCCAAGTAGTACGGGGATGATTAGATGTGGTGGTTTATTTATTAAATTTGAGTCTCGTGATAAAAATTGATGAAAACCTTTTAAAACCTAAAAGATAGTAGACTTTATTCTCTACTTGACTCTTTTAATGGATTGCTTATTCATTGCATGATTAAAGCTGGTTGTCTATTGTATTTTATCGGTTTAACTTTGTTGAAGGCTAATGATAATTTATTACGCATTATCTTAGTCATAATATTTCTTCTTGGGCTAGTTGAGCTCACCCTTTCTTTCCTTTGTTCTCTTGAGGAAATGAGAAGAACATAGGGGACGAGTCGGGAGCGGAGTAATGGTCGGAGGATAGCATTAGTAGTCCTCACTATTACGTGAAATAGTGTGATAATAGTTGTAATGAGGACTCCTTTTGAGTTTGTATAATATCTAGTAGACAAAATTTGTATTCAAACTCACGGTTTATATCGTATTATATATGACAGTTATATTAGTAAGTTGTATTTGAATTTATGTACCATGTAAGTGGCGACCCAAGATGGGTGACGTATACCTAATTTTGGGGGCGTCACAGTTGGTATCAGAGCTTAGGGATATGATCCCTGGCTAAGATGTGAGAATAGTACTAGGAGGGGAGAAACGGGGAATTCCTTCGCTAGTATGACCTACCTAAATTTATTTGGTATTTAATTGGTCGGTCAGAGTATAGGGATAATATGTGATATGTTAATTAACCCTTATTTTATGGCAGTATTTGAAAATGGCATCCGAGAATGTTGAGAATAGCAATGGAGCACAGGAGGCTATTGATTCTCCACAGATCAATAATCGGAGACAATGTACTGCGAGGATGGCGATAATCCTCCTGTAAATAACAACAACGATCAATTGACTAATGACAGTACGTTTAAAAGGTTTTAGAATTCATGCAACATCGGTAAAAGCGACTCCTGTTCAAAACGTGGGGTGGAAACACGGAAAAACTCTCAGGCGGTCACCGCTAAACAATTCAAGGAGTTGGGACCACCAGGAGTTTAAGGAGAGCCAAAACCACTTCGGCGGAAGCATGGATTAATGATTACCAAGATATTTGATGTCTTGGGATGCTCGAGGAAAAAGGTTCCTTTGCCGCCTTTTTATGTTCTTGTGGAGGAGCTGATTCTTGGTGGGAATCGGTAAAAGCGTACTCAACTTTCTTTGTCTTGAAGATATCTTGGGAGAAGTTCGGGGAGTACATTCAGCGACAAATACTTTCACGAAAGTATTCGCCACATGAAGGAGGTGGAGTTTATCAAGTTGGAACAAAACAATATGACCGTAATGTCATGATCTGAGGCAAAATTTGCGGAGTTATCACGATTTCGGCCCCACTTGGTGGATAATGAAAGAGAATGACGCGAATGTTTTTAAGAGGTTTGAAGCCGGAGAATCGTCAACATCTTATTTCTCATAAAGCTGTATTTTATTAGGATGTTGTAAATAGGGCTCGATTAGTGGGTAGCGATAACGAGTCAACCTTGACTAAAAGAAGAAAGCGTATGGCAAAATTATAATACCGGTGAGAGTAGTCATCGAGCGGTGACAACAAGCGTGGAGGAAATCAACGGGCGAGATATGGTAACCACCGGTGGTAATCGGGGCCAAAAAATAATAAGAATGGACATTTCAAGAAAAGGAGATTCAACAATGATGGAAAGGCGTCATTTTGACACTGTTTCAAAGGAAGAAGAATGACCACCTATCATATGCTTCAAATCACGGAGGAGAGGACACATCGATCCGGGAATTGCGCCATGCCAAAATCAAAGCATGTTATAATTGTGGAAGAAGGTCACTTAGCTCGATTTTATGCGTTTCTAGAAGACAAATTCAACTAGGATGGAGGCACCAAAGGCATCCCGGACAAACCAAAGCCCGTAGTTTAAGAGAAGCGTTTTTTTTCTCGTAACGAGGAACCTGAATAAAATTATCACGGGTAAGTTAATCATAAGCTCTTGCGAAGTCTATACTGTGTTAGATACCAATTCTACCCACTCTTTTATTTCACCTAGTTGTGTTCAACGTTTAAATTTGATTCCGAAGAAGTTAAACTTTGACTTATTGGTTGAAACCGTTAGTAGGAACCTTCGTTACCTCCAATCATTTATTAATCTTGTTGTTTCAAATAAACACTTTCACGTTACCTGTCGATATTATCTCTTTGAAAATACTTGCCTTTGATGTGATTTTAGGAATCAATTGGTTAGCTACTCATCATGCTTTTCGTAAGGTTGTTAGCTTTTATATTTATAACAACCACATTATACTGAATTCAAAGTAACCAAATCCTAAAGTTAATCATCTTTGTCATATCAAGCCATAAGTAAAGAGCCCCGAACCTTTCGTTGTTAACTTCCTTGTGTGGAATGCACCGAAGCCGGACTTTACGTGGCGACATCGTGAATGAAGATGGCAAGTTTATAGGTATCATTGTGAGGTACTATCTAGGTTAAGGGATAGAAGTCACAGTTGGTATCAATGTGACGTACTATCCAAGTCTTAGATGAGAGTCACGATTTTGAATGATATTTCTATTATTAATAAATTTCTAGCGTATTCTTGAAGACTTCTTAACCTACTTAGGCGTGAAATCGAATTTTGTATTGACCCCGGACAAAACCCATTTCTTAAACCCTCGAATATTTCTTCAACTAAAATGAGCATTTTCGTGGTTTATGATGAAAGTCATAATAAAAGCATAGGACTAATGAAAATCATGGGTATATGAGGTATTAGTAAGTTTTATGATGAGTTATGTTGGTTAGTATGTGAAAACATGAAAGTTTCTTAGAAATCACAAAGAGTTGAAAATCGATTTTGGTGAAAAGCGTAACATAAAATTCAATTGACCATATCTCCTATTATATTTTGAATTTTGAATGTGGTCAAGTCCTAGAGTTAGATCTATGAGTTACCTAACTAATCCAAGTGGAATTACTGGAAAAGGTGTTGTAGATTTTGTGTGGACTGATTTTAGCAAAGGAGTGCAAAGCTGTAAATTTCGAAAATGCTACTGCCCAGAAACTTTAAGAGACTGTTTCGGCCACTTAAATTATGAGAAAAATTCTGGCCTTTTGGGACATGAAGATATATGGTATAAAGTACCTCCTGTCCAAAAATGAGCTCATTACGACTTAAAATGAGCAAGTTATGACTATTTCAATATTTAGGTTTTCAAATGAAAATGCTATAACGGAGTTCTATAACTCCGATGACCATGAAATTTAAACTGGAAGCTCACGTTAACATGTGTAAGGTCCTGCCAAGATTTGGGAATTTTTGGAGTTAAACTTGAGGTAGCTAATTTCTTAAGGAATTAAGTGGAAATTGATTTTTAAAAAATAGTAAATGAATTTTAAAATTCCGAGAAAAATATATTTTCATTATGGGACTATATTATGCTAAATCCCAGAAAAGAAATATTTTTGGGACTGATTTGGTATTTTTCATGAAAATAGTTTAATTCTGAACATATGAGTTAAATATGTTATGTGAAGTAACAAAGTTGAAAATAGGATTTTATGGCTAGAGAATCCTATATAGTAGTATATGCATATTTTTTGAGGGATTTGATAATTGGTAATGATATCTTATGAGTATGGCATTTTTGAATGATTAAATGCATTATATGGTAAAGCGTAAACAATTGAGATAAATTGTTTATAAATTTAAGAAGTGATTAAAATATTGTTATAATATTAATGATATTAGATTATGAGATTATTAAGTGATTGATAACATGGGGATATTCTTGAATCCACGGATAAATTATATTATAAATGTTTAATATTTATCCTTTATCTCATTTGATTGATTCTTTATATCATTATCCTCATGTTTATATTATGTTGAAAGTCATACGTGGCTTTTTGTGGTGCATAGATGGACTTGGTATGATTATGACCACGGATTATTCGGTATAATCATGCTTAGTAATTGAAAACACAATTATCTTTGGCCGTAGTGCATGGATAATTTGTGGTCGTGATCTTAATGAATACACAATTATCTTTGGTAGTAGTGCATGGATAATTTGTGGTCGTGATACTAATGAATACTACGATTATCTTTGGTAGTAGTGCATGGATAATTTGTGGTGTGTGATACTAATGAATACACGATTATCTTTGGTAGTAGTGCATGGATAATTTGTGGTCGTGATACTAATGAATACACACGATTATCTTTGGTAGTAGTGCATGGATAATTTGTGGTCGTGATACTAATGAATACACGATTATCTTTGGTAGTAGTGCATGGATAATTTGTGGTCGTGATACTAATGAATACACGATTATCTTTGGTAGTAGTGCATGGATAATTTGTGGTGGTGATACTAATGAATACACGATTATCTTTGGTAGTAGTGCATGGATAATTTGTGGTCGTAATACTAATGAATACACGATTATCTTTGGTAGTAGTGCATGGATAATTTGTGGTCGTGATACTAATGAATACGATTATCTTTGCCGGTAGTGCATGGATAATTCGTGGTCGTGATCTTAATGAATATCCTTGGCACCGTAGTGCGAGGATGATTCGATGATATGGATTAATTATTGGTGAGTCTCGACAATGAAATATTAATTCATGGATGTGGTAAAAAGTCATCTTTGGTAGTAGTGCATTGATAGACTTGGTATGATTATGACCACGGTTATTGGGTATAATCATGGTAGTAATTGAAAACACGAATATCCTTA
The DNA here is from genome assembly GCA_020205615.1 of Panax quinquefolius. Lineage (NCBI taxonomy): Eukaryota > Viridiplantae > Streptophyta > Magnoliopsida > Apiales > Araliaceae > Panax > Panax quinquefolius. Next base: position 169,507,695 of record CM035152.1, read on the forward strand.
GCGGTGGTGCATGGATAATTCATGGTTGTGATACTATTGTAGTGAGTCTGCGTATTATTGGTTTTCTGAGTTATATATCTTTGGCACAGTAGTGCAAAGATGAATTGTTATAAATATCTTTGGCTGTAGTGCAAAGATGAATTGTTAATGAATATCTTTGGTTTGGATTGCAAAGATGAATTTAATGTTTTCAGCGATAAAGGTATTCAAGGTATCCTCACCTCTTTATCATACCAGTGCGTACCCTAATTTCGGAGGCGAAATTCCATAAGGAGGGAGATTGTGAGACCCCATATTTTATCAATAAAGATTTAAATTTTTAGTGAAATAATTTTTAATATTATGGTGTGAATTTGAGATAATATTATAGTTGTGGGTAGTATTTATAAATTTTGCAAAGTATGCAAGTGGTTATATTATATTCGATTAATTAGGGAATATTAGGTTTAGCGGAGAATATTCGTACAACAGCTCAATCATTGGTGGACCCCATAGCGAAATTATTGTCGGATTGAGAAAAAGACAAAAATATTTTATTGAAATAACGGCGGAAGTTTTCACTGGTAGTTCTTGTTGAACTACTTCGGTAGTAAAAAGTACGATGTCGTGTGGTTGCATAGTAGCTTTACGGTATTGATTATTGATGCTTATGTGAGAAGTCACTCGGTTTGATTCCATTATTGTCGATTAATAATATGAATTATTATAAGCGATAATGACGTTTTGTTTTATTAAGTATTATTAGCGTAATAAAAGCGAAACATCTTTTATATAAAATAGAATACTTTATTAAAGTTATTACATAAATAGAATATATTATATTTTATTATGCATAGTGTTGCATAGTGTTTTGCATAGTGTTTTGCATAGTATTGCATAGTGTTTGCATAGTAAAATGTTTTATATAAATAGAATATATTATATTTTATTTAAAAGATTTTTCTTTAAATATGGACCGTCGAGATTAAAGTAAATCAATACGGACCGTTCATGGATTAGTTACTATGCATTCCATTTTCCTATAAATAGAAGCTCATTCCTTCATTATTTTCTTTTAATTCATTGAAACTCTAGAGAGAAATTATAGAGAGAAGCTATAGAGAGAAAACTATAGAGAGAAAGTTATAGAAAGAAGAAGAGTATTTACTACTTCACTACTTCTATATTAGGTTCTTTTTACGGTAAAGGTGTTATTCTTTCTTCTTGAAGAGAACTTACATTATTCCATTCATTATTATTACATTGGAATAACTTTTGTAAAAGTGGCATACCCTATACATAACTTGTATCACGTGGATACCCTATACTTGGTGAAATCCTTATGTTATTCCATTGCTTATTATTACATTGGAATAACTTTGTATCTGTGAGTTTACCCTATACTTGGTGACATTCTTCTATTATTACATTTGGAACATCACATGCGTGTGTTTTACAGGACTGGTTCCGATTTTATTATTCTGTTGGAACATCACATGCATGTGTTTTACAGGACTGGTTAAAATCTTTATCATTCTGTTGGAATATCCTATCATGTGTTTTACATAGGATCCTGGTTCCATCTTTATTATTACATTGGAACATCACATCGATTGTGAATTTCACACGACAGTTCCGTTATTATTATTATTACATTGGAATAACTGTCTATGCGAAGTACCGCATGCATGGTGATTTCTTTTGTTATTCCATTCTTTATTATACCCAGTTGGTTAAAACTTTGACTTCTATACTCCATGAAATTAGTAGAATATCCTTGATATTTGCGTTTCATCCAAAGATATCTTTTCATGGAAATATTCTTACGATCATTCTTGAATTTAACTCTACGAAACGGTATCATGTTGATAATTTGGACGTTAATAATTCATGGATTAAATAATTCTTGAACTTGTTTTATTGAATTATTATGTCATTGTCATCATCCTCATGTTATATTATGTTATCTTTGGCTTACGTGCATAGATGAACTTAGTATGATTATGACCGAGGATCATTCGGTATAATCATGACTTGATATAAATGATGTGACAAAAAAGTCCTCGATTGGCTGTGTAATGCGATGATGGATAGTTTTGGTATGATTATGACCGGGGGTGATTAGATATAGTCATGACCATTGATAATTTGATGAAAATCCTTGGCCGTGTAGTGCAGGGATGATTAGATGTGGTGGTTTATTTATTGTTGAGTCTCGGTGATAAAAATTGATGAAAACCTTTTAAAACCTAAAAGATAGTAGACTTTATTCTCTTGACTCTTTTAATGGATTGCTTATTATTAAGCTTGATTAAACCTGGTTGTCTATTGTATTTTATCGGTTTAACACTTTGTTGAAGGCTAATGATAATTTATTACGCATTATCTTAGTCATAATATTTCTTCTTGGGCTAGTTGAGCTCACCTTTCTTTCCTTTGTTCTCTTTGAAATGAGAACATAAATTGGGACGAGTCGGGGAGCGGAGTAATGGTCGAGAGGATAGCATTAGTAGTCCTCACTATTCGTGAAATAGTGTGATAATAGTTGTAATGAGGACTCCTTTTGAGTTTGTATAATATCTAGTAGACAAAATTTGTATTCAAACTCACGGTTTATGTCGTATTGTACCGACGATTATATTAGTAAGTTGTATTTGAATTTATGTACCATGTAAGTGGCGACCCAAGATGGGTGGCGTATACCTAATTTTGAAGGCGTCACATATTTCTCAAGAATTTATCGCTTACTCCCAAAGATCGATATTAAATTTTGTATCGACTTTGAACCCAGTCAAAACTCATTTCTAAAATCTCATATCGAATGGCTCTATTGAACTTCGGAGTTAAAAATTCAACTATAGAATTTGGTACATGAGCCTTTATCTTGTGACTTCCTTTGTGGAATTCACCTAAGCCAGACTCTCTGTAAGGGACGTCATATTCGTGCGATAGTAAACTTATAGGTGTCATTGTGACGTCTTATCCAAGATTGGGATATGAGTCACGGTTGAGAGCAACCTAAGTCGAAGAATCTAAATACGTAGCTTTCAGGCTTAGTTGGGTTATTATCGGAGATTCGTTGAAGGATATTCTCGAATCGCTATTCCATTATCGCAGCTGACTCGTAGAGATACAAAATTCAAATGGAGCAAGGAATGTGGGAAGAGCTTCGAAGAACTCAAGAGGAGACTCATTTCAGCACATGTTCTGACCATGCCATCCTGGAAAAGCGAACGTGGTAGCTGACGTGTTGAGTAGAAGATCGTATACAAGTACGAGTACGATGTTGTCAAAGACTAATTTCGTATAATATACAAATAATAGAGATGGAGATGAAAACTCTAGGTACCTTGCGTGATGATATACTGATGCATGACGATATCTGAGTATAATCGACTTTAATCGATAAAGTTAAAGTCGTTTCAAGCCACACACCGAGGTGATGAATTTGAAGAAGGAGGCAAGAAGTTGTTATTTTAAAAGCGAGAATCGGTGAGGTGAGGAAAGCTCAAACCTTCGATTTATTAATCCATTTGAAATTCTCGATCGAATAGGAGCGTGGCCTATAGACTCGCTTTTACCACCAAGTATGACGCGTGTTTATAACGTTTTTCACGTGATCGATGTTACGTAAATATGTGGACGACCCAAAACACGTCATTGAGATAGAAACCCAGACGAGATAAGAAAGAAGACTTAACGTCACGAGGAGAATTACTGTCAAGATTTTGTAGAGGAAGAACATGACCTATGTCTGAGGTTATACCATAAGTTAAAGTTTTGTGGAGAAACCATGCTATTGAGGAAATGACCTGGGAGTTGGAAGCGGAAATGAAAGCGAGGTATTCTCATCTTTTCGAAACACCAGGTATGTACGTCAATTTCGAGGACGAAATTTCATAAGGAGGGGAGATTGTAAGACCCGAAATTTTTTTAAATAAAAAGGAATTTTCTTTATTTATTATTTTGAAATAGTAAGGGTTGATTTGATTAATGTGGATAGTAAAGGGTTAAATACGCATAAATATTTCAAAATAAGCAAGTGGTTATAAAATATTCATTTTTTGTTTGGGAATATTCGTTTGGTCGTGGAATATTCTTTCCGTCGGGGAATATTCGCAATTATTTAACAGTAACCATTTCATTGGGCCCCATAATGTAATAACTATCGGATGAAGAAAATGACAAGTTTGAGTTTTTATAAATAACTTGGCGTAATTGTTATCGTTAACATTGGAATATACGATTGGGTAAAGTAAAGTAAATGTCTGGCGTTGTTGAGCAGTACACACAGTATTGCACAATATTTTGAATTATTGATTCTTACGTGAAGAAGGTACTACTCAATAATTGTTATGATAATTATTGTTCAATATTTTATTTTATTGATTCAATAATTTTCTGCGTTGATATTTTATATTATTGTTGTTTCAATAATTATCATCGCATAATATTTCTCATTATCGATCAATAATTCATATTATTTGAATAATATTATTAGATAGCATTATTGGCAATGTCTAGAAAGTTACATCAAGGAGAGGTTTGGTCACCTAATCATGCGCCGCGATGAGGAGAAATTCTTATTGGAAAGCCCCCTCTTTCCAGGAACTACTTTGGTCATTATAAATGCGATTACGTAATATTATTTGTGAATAATTAATTATTGATTCATATGATAAGAAAATATTTATTTGATGTGGATATAAATGATGGATTTATTTATGTGGTTATAAGTGAAGGAATTAATGATGAGGTGTTTTATCGGTATTTGTCGAAATGGAGAATGAATATGGGATTTTCGGAAAAAAATTAGTTTATTACTTGATTTTGTAAAATCCATAACTCTTTGTGTATAATGAGTTAAGAGATGAGCCATATATCAAAAGAAAGCCCTAGAAGTAAGCTAAGCTGTAGAAATTTGAATCACCCAAAATTCTTTGTAGATATTTCGTGTGGTGAAATTTTGAATGAAATCTGGTCCAAGGACTAATAGTCCAAAAAAATCTGTGTTCTTCAAATTTATATCGTGAGTTATAAATCCGACCGTTGGATCGTTGTAATTTTTGGATATGTTATACATATATAAGTTGAGTATATGTCCACAAATTTTGAACCGTTAAAAATGAATTATGATTTGTTGTGAATTTTAAGAGGTGTCGGATTCGGAAATTAGGTTTATAATTGATTTTGGTGGAAAATTCTAGAATTGAGTGGGCCCCACTTGTGGTTGGTGAAAAATGTGCTGAATTTTATTTCAAATGTGGTGGGTGGCAATAGTAGGTAAAGCCATCAGTGTTGGTGTCAAGTCTGCCTTACCTTGGCTAACATTTTCCTATAAATGAGAGGGCTAAGTTAGAATTGAAAATCACACCCGAAACAAAGTTTTCTCTTTCTCTCTCTCTATATTATTGAGCGTATTTTGTGAGTATTTAGATACTTTGAGAGTTCTTTATTCAAAGACAAGTTTCATTCAAGATCATCTCTTGAGCCTTTCCTTCCAAGTCTCGATTCTTTGAGGTAAGGGATGTTATTTTCTTCTCAAATGATATTAATTCTTCAATATCATTATCTTTGAAATATTGGTTGGTACTTTTATCAAATTTAGAACTTTTTCATGTCGGGTTACTATTCATGAGTTCTTATTCACGAGTTACTATTCATGAGTTACTATTCACGAGTTACTATTCACGAGTACTATTAAATGAGGCGTGAAGATGTTTTTTTTGTGGAATTTCTATCTTTTGGTGTCCAGAGTTACTATTCACGTATCACAAAGACTATTCACGATACGACACTATTCACGAATATTACGGCACTATTCAATTTAAAAATGAAAATTTTTCTTTTCGTCCAAAATATCTATTTTGGATACTAGCTTTGATTGTATCATGTTTTGATCATTCTTGAATTTTACACCACTATGATTATTTTTGAGGTATTGTTGGACATGGATAAAACAAAGTACGAATCCTTAATCCTTAATCCTTGTCATTTTGTTTCAATGGATTCGTTCTTTAAAAATATTTTCATCATCCTCGGTCTTAAATGATGATATTATTGAATATCTTTGGCCTGTAGTGCAAAAAGATGAATGATTTCGAAGAATATCTTTGGCTGTAGTGCAAAGATGAGCAGTGTTTAAATGAACATGACCGATGATGAATATCTTTTGGCCTTTAGTGCAAAAGATGAACAGTGTTTAAATGAACATACGACCGATGAATATCTTTGGCCTTTAGTGCAAAGATGAGCAGTGTTGAGATGAATACGACCGATTGATGAATATCTTTGGCACTGTGAGAAAAAGATGAATATTTGATTTGAGATGAATATTGATTGATGTTACAGGATAAAATATTGATGATGGAATGTTAAATTCATAGATTATAGTAGATTTCATTCTCACGTAACTCTTCTATGAATTATTATTTCATTGTGAATATTGATCTCAAACTTGTTTTCATTGTATTCATCGATTTTTCCTGTTGGAGACTAACGATAATTTGTTGTATATTATCTTAGTCATAACATTCTTCTTCGGGCTAGTTAAGCTCACCCTTTCCTTGTTGTTCCATTTTCTTCTCGGGAGGCGAGAATGTAAGCGAGTACTAGTCGGGTATGGAATGAAGGTTCTAGAGAGAGTTGTTTAGTAGTCCTCACCATTATTGTAAAATAATGTATCAATAAATGTGATGAGGATTTATTTGAGTATAAATATTGTCTAGAAGATAATATTTGTATTTAAACTCACGCTTTATTGTTGTGATAATAAAGTTGTAGTTGTTTACGTATCATGTATTTGGCGACTCGTAATGGGTTGGATGGAATGGACCTATTTTGGGGCGTCACAATGAATATTATTCTTGAATTTTACTCCACAAAGTAGTATCATGTTGACAATTTGGATATTTTTAAACTCTGGATAAATTTAAAGTCTTTAATATTTATCCTTGATTTCGTTTGATTAATGCGTATATAATTGTCATCATCCTCATACTTATATTGTGATGAAAGTCATCTGTGGCTTACGTGTATAGATGGACTGTTGATTATTAGTTTTATAGTTGTATATTTTTTGGCTTACGTGCAAAGATGGACTGTTGATTATTGGTTTTATAGTTGTATATCTTTGGCTTACGTGCAAAGATGGACAGGTGTATGACATGATCATAACCACTCGGTGATAATAACGAATATTCTTGGCCCGTAGTGGTTCGGATAATTCGATGATGTGATCAAGCGGGATCATGACCATTAGTTAAAAGTTGAATGTCTTCGGCCAGTAGTGCAATCGACAGACAATTGATTGGTATGATCATGACCATTGGTTTTATAGTTGAATATCTTTGGCCCGTAATGCAAAGGTAGACAACCGGATTGGTATGATCATTGTTATTACATTTGAATATCTTTAGCCTTTGGGGTAAGGATATTGAGTAAACGTTCTATTAAGCCTTTGTGGCAAGGAGAAGCTTGTTGATTTACATGATTATAAATTTGAATTGTGAATTTAACTATAATCTTTGGTGGTTCAAGTGAAGGCAGTGATGAAAGTTCTCTTTGTCTTGGGTATAATAAAGAACTGTTAATGGGTATTATGAGGATAAAGTTGATGAAAAACTTTTTAAATCATAGAAGATAGTAGATATCATGCTCGCTTGACTCTTCTAATGGATTGCTTATTCCGCTTACTGATTATTGATCTAAAACTTGTTGTTCATCGGTTGTTATATTATTGAAGGCTAAGGATAATTTATTCCGCATTATCTTAGTCATAATATTTCTTCTTGGGCTAGTTGAGCTCACCCTTTTCTTTCACCGTTCTCTTGTGAAATGAGAATATAGTTTGGACGAAGTCGAGGAAGCGGAGTGATGGTCCGTGATGGTGGCTATAGTAGTCTCGCTTATTTTTATAAAATAGTGTGATAATAATTGTAATGAGGACTCCATTGAGTGTGGATATTATCTAGAAGGCAATATTCTTATTAAAACTCTCAACTATGTTTTGTCGTATTTTTACTGACGGGTTGTATACTTAAGTTTGTAGTTGAGTTTTGTACAATGTTTGGCGACCAATATGGGTGATGTATACCGCTTTGGGGCATCACACTTTGATATTCGGGAGTGCTCACTTATTTATATTCGTGTTTGCTCTACGATTACGCCTTGGCATTGTGAGCACATCCGCTGAAAGCCTTAGTTACGCAATCTACGATTACGCCTTGGGTTAGCAGAACACTATAACTCCGAGATCGAGATCTTGACACTCTCGACGACACGCCTTTATGCTTGTTGTCTTCATCCGATCTTGCTCGACCACGATCTCTGCCTCTGAAATGATCAATAGACTCTCACGACTCCAAGTGTAGTATACGATTCTTTACTGGCTTTGGCGAGATGCTTTCATTGGCTCATATACAAGCTATCTCACGATTCGAACATGACACCCTCGGCAGACTATGGCTCGTGGATGTTCTTCTCGACACATTACGATCCTTCCTCGTCTCTCCCTAGCAAATGATTTAACTCGAGATCTACTATCTTGCAGACTACGATTCCGCCTTAATAGCTCTCTGAGTTTTCTTTGACTCTCTGGCGGACTACGATTTCTCAAAAGGTGCTTTCGACGATCGAGACAAGACTATCTATTACATTATAAGATCAGCCTAAAAAGCTTGATCTTTCTATATTTATAGTCCTTGTACATCATTTTTTTTAAGGACTTTACAAAGCTATTTTGCTTATGTAGGATCAACCTAACATATTTGATTAATTCATTCTAAGTCTTTGTACATATGTTCCTATTATCTATCAAAGGACTTTCTGACTTTTCTTAATGCAAGCATACTTGTAAATTCATTCATTTATATCGTAATCAAATCATACATAAATTGGAATATCATTCACATGTTTATTCCTAACTATGTGTTCATATGACCAATCGGGTAATAATTGATGATAATTGATGTTTAGAGGTTATATTGACCAATCGGGTAATTAATCGGGTAAATTAGCAATTAATTGCTATTAATTCACATGCTTATAACTATGTGTTCACATGTGTGTACTATTGATTCACATGATTTACTATTAGGGGAGTTGGTGCAAGATTGATAATACTTGGATGACTAAATTAAAAATAGAGGTATAGTTGAAGGTACTATACTATAATTAATTTTTTCACATGTTTAGAACTATTGAGTCACATGATCTACTATTGATTCATATGATTTTTATTATGGGGAGGTGGTGTGAAGTTTGATAGTACTTGCAGGACTAAAATTAAAATGAAGAAAAATAGGAAGGTATTATATTGTAATATTTCGAGCCCCAAAATGTGCAATTATTGAAACTATATTTTCTATAAATAAGCTCATTCTTCCTTCATTTCTCACCAATTCACTAAGTCTCACAAGAGAAATTATAGAGAGAAGCTAGCTAGAGAGAAGTTATAGAGAGAAAGAAGAAGAGTAGTCCTGCTACTTCACTACTCCAAAGATCCAGGTCTTCTTCCGAGGTAAGGGTTATTATTTTTTATATTCCGAAGAGATATTATTTTTAGATTCGTATGAATATTATTATCGTTCAATATTCATTATATTCGTTTAATATTCATAAGGAATATTATTTCCGTTCAACCGTCAGTAAGTAAGGAGTTTCGCTGTGGAAGTTCATAATTTTTCCGACTCTCAAAATTCGGAAAAATTTGAAATGATAATTTGATGAGTTTTCTAGATTGTGTCCAAAAATGGCGATTTTTGGATGTATAGATTAGGAGTTATGAGTTTTATGGGAAAAGACTATTTTAAAAGTAAACCCTTATAACTCCTTGTGGTTAACTCCAAAATTGGTGAAATTTTATTGGGAGTACATCTATATAACAGCAGTATACCCTATAAATTTCGAAATTTTTGGACAAAAGTATAATTTTTGATAAATGTCTAAATATTCGGTAGTTTTAGCCATATGAAAAATAGTAAATGAATTTTAAAAATTCTGAGCAAAATATATGTTCAATATGGGACTATATTCTGCTAAATCCCAGAAAAGAAAATTTATTTGTACTAATTTGGTATTTTTCATGAAAATGGACTAGTTATGAGTAAATGGATTAAATATGTTATGTGAAGTAAGAAAATTGGAAAATAGGATTTTATAGCTTGAGAATCCTATATAAGGTATATGCAGATTTTTTATGAGAGTTTTGGTTATTGGGGATGAAATCTTATGAGTTTGTCATTTTAGGATGCTTAAATGCAATAATTAGTAAAGGGTAAACAATTAAAATAAATTATTTATAAGTTTAAGAAATGATTAAAATATTATGGTAATATTAATAATATTAGATTATGAGATTATTAAGTGATTTATAACATTTGGATTAAGGTGTTATAAATATTGATATGAATTTTATTGTGAACCTTTATCTTTTTGTGCTGGGATTACTATTCACGTATACAGCACTATTCATGTATATGACACTATTTGCATATATGACATTATTTATGTATATGGTACTATATACAAATACGAAGTACTATTCACGAGTTACTATTCATGAGTTACTATTCACGAGTTACTATTCATGAGTTACTATTCACGAGTTATTATTCACGAGTTACTATTCACGGGGTACTATTTACCTGAAAAAATTCTTTTATGTCCAAATTATTTTTGGTACATGAATATTATTCTTGAATTTTACTCCACAAAGTAGTATCATGTTGACAATTTGGATATTTTTAAACTCTGGATAAATTTAAAGTCTCTAATATTTATCCTTGATTTCGTTTGATTAATGCCTATATAATTGTCATCATCCTCATGCTTATATTGTGATGAAAGTCATCTGTGGCTTACGTGTATAGATGGACTGTTTATAATTAGTTTTATTGTTGTATATTTTTTGGCTTACGTGCAAAGATGGACTGTTGATTATTGGTTTTATAGTTGTATATCTTTGACTTACGTGCAAAGATGGACAGGTGTATGACATGATCATAACCATCTGGTGATAATAACGAATATCCTTGGCCCGTAGTGCATGGATAATTCGATGATGTGATTAAGCGAGGATCATTGACCATTAGTTAAAAGTTGAATGTCTTTTGGTAGTAGTGCAATCACGCAGACAATTGATTGGTATGATCATGACCATTGGTTTTATAGTTGAATATCTTTGGCCCGTAATGCAAAGGTAGACAACTGATTGGTATGATCATTGTTATTACATTTGAATATCTTTAGCCTTTGGGGTAAGGATATTGAGTAAACGTTCTATTAAGCCTTTGTGGCAAGGAGAAACTGTTGATTTACATGATTATAAATTTGAATTGTGAATTTAACTATAATCTTTGGTGGTTCAGGTGAAGACAGGTGATGAAAGTTCTCTTTGTCTTGGGTATAATAAAGAACTGTTAATGGGTATTACAGGGATAAAGTTGATGAAAAACTTTTTAAATCATAGAAGATAGTAGATATCATGCTCTGCTTGACTCTTCTAATGGATTGCTTATTCCGCTACAGTTATTGATCTAAAACTTGTTGTCTATCAGTTGTTATACTGTTGAAGGCTAAGGATAATTTATTCTGCATTATCTTAGTCATAATATTTCTTACTGGGCTAGTTGAGCTCACCCTTTTCTTTCACTGTTCTCTTCAGGAAATGAGAATATAGTTTGGACGAGTCGAGGAACGGAGTGATGGTCCGTGATGGTGGCTATAGTAGTCCTCGCTATTTTTATAAAATAGTGTGATAATAATTGTAATGAGGACTCCATTGAGTGTGGATATTATCTAGAAGGCAATATTCTTATTAAAACTCTCAACTATGTTTTGTCGTATTTTGCACGACAGTTGTATACTTAAGTTTGTAGTTGAGTTTTGTACAATGTTTCTGGCGACCCAAGATGGGTGATGTATACCTGTTTTGGGGGCATCACACTTTGGATATTCTGGGAGTGCTCACTTATTTATATTCGTGTTTGCTCTACGATTCTGCCTTGGCATTGTGAGCACATCTGTTGAAGCCTTAGTTCTGCAATCTACGATTCTGCCTTAGGTTGTGCAGACACTATAACTCCGAGATCAGATCTTGACACTCTACGACTTCTGTCTTTATGCTTGTTGTCTTCATCTGATCTTGCTCGAGTACGATCTCTTCCTCTGATATGATCAGTAGACTCTACTACTCCAAGTATAGTGTACGATTCTTTACTTGGCTTTGGCAGATGCTCGGTTGGCTCGTAAACAGGCTATCTCTACGATTCTGAACATGACACCCTCAGCAGACTATGGCTCCGTGGATGTTCTTCTCGACACACTACGATCCTTCCTCGTCTCTCCTAGCAGTCGACGAACTCTGAGATCTACTATCTTGCAGACTACGATTCCGCCTTAATAGCTCTCGAGTTTTCTTTGACTCTCCTGGCAGACTACGATTTTTGGTGCAATGCTCGACGATCAGACAAGACTATCTATTACATTATAAGATCAGCCTAACAAGCTTGATCTTTCTATATTTATAGTCCTTGTACATCATTTCTTTTTAAGGATTTTACAAAGCTATTTTGCTTATGTAGGATCAACCTAACATATTTGATCAATTCATTCTAAGTCTTTGTACATATGTTCCTATTATCTATCAAAGGACTTCTACTTTTCTTAATGCAAGCATACTTGTAAATTCATTCATTTATATCATAATTAAATCAAAATAAATAGGAATATCATTCACATGCTTATTCCTAACACCCATTATACCAAGCTGCCTGATTCTCTTGTGCCACAAGATGATCGAAATGTGAATACGACATCCAGCGTACCATAGTATATGTTATCTCATAAAATTCCCCTCGGTAAAAGATCCATAAGATGATCAAAATATGAATACGACATCTAGCGTTCTATAGCATATGTCATCTCATCAAATTCCCCTCGGTAAAAGATTTGGTTGTGATGGGCATATTGTTTTCTTGCCTCTTTCATAGTATGCATTTTTCTTCTGTAGGCCCATGCTCTTACGCGGGGCAATAAATGATCGACCCGTCTTGCATAATTAGGCCTACCGATTGATAGACGTTCATAGGCCCACACCTGTTACCAAAGATTTGAAGTTAAAACACTATCATACAGTATGTTATCAAATATCAATTTAAATAAACATGAAGGTATAAAGACAATATAATACCTGAAGAAGGGTTAAACACCTAAAAAAGTTTTTAGATTAATAAAGGTGGGTTGCTTTTATGTAAGCTGCAGAACAAACAAGCCAACACCATGACTCCCATACATAATCACTTACTTTATTAATGTCCTCTAAAAATAAAAGATACCTTGCATGTATGACATCGCGATTTGCCGATGCAAATAATACCTTTCCCAATATAAACAGTGCGTATGCTTTGGTGTACGTCACCACCGTTTCCCAATCAGCATCTACTGGAACTTGACAAAATCTATTGCCCAACCACGACAACATAATGCCCCCTCGAGTATATACTTTCTCATCCCCCACAATATATTGACTAAATTCGCTATCAATAAAGTACTGTTTAGGGTTATGGAGTAATGTACATGTAATAGGATGCCCTATAACCGGTAATCCTAAAATAAAATGTACATCTTCAAGGGTGACTGTCATTTCACCTGTTGGGAAGTGAAATGTATTGGTCTCACTACGTCAACGCTCCACTAATACTTCTATCAACGAAGCGTCTAATTGGTTAGTTAGATATTAGTATTTGTAAATACCCCAAAATACTAGTTACAAGCGTAATAATTCTTTTTGGGGGTCACGTAAAACTCACACTTCCAACGAACGTCCACTCTCATAGGATCTTAATGACCTAATGTAATGGGAATTGTCCCATACGGTTGTTGAAATGTGTAACGCCCCGAGAAAATCGGATTTTTATGATAATTAAATTTTTATTTGATTATGTGGATTAAATGAATTTAATTAATTATTTATGTGAGTAAGCTATGTGAAGGTCATTCTATGACCTAGAAGGTGCGAATGTGGTTAGGATTTTGGCTACGTGGTAGAATTAAAGTGTTTGAATTTCCAAGACGAAAATAAAAGTTTTTTGATAAATTTTCGTAAAAACACTATTCACTGATTTATGCTCGGGAATTATTTTTGAACTTCCGAGAAACGCGTTTAAAACGGTTAGGGGAAGTAATATCCAATAATATTTCAGTTAAGGCAAACGAAGTTTTCGCTTGCGAGCTTAAAACCTAACGGTTAGGGGAAGTAATTTCCGAGAAGGAATTGAAAGGCGTATGGTAAATTAAAGCAATGATCGTATAATATGTAGGTATGGTACGAGGTAATGAATATGATTATAATACGAGGTATTATACGAGTATGTATGAATGATGGTATGTCGTATATGAATAAGTATACGAGTTAAAATACGAGAATAATATGTAAACAATACGTTATAAGGCTTTAAGCCAAATGTATTGGACTTGTAGAATTTGTTAGGAATTGTACAAGCCCAAGTATAGGAAGGGTTAAGCCCAATGGTAGAAATGGTTAAGTCCAATGTGAATTAATGAATAAGTCCAAATGTTTGTTTAATGCAAGCCCAAGTATAAGTTAAGCTAAAAGCCCAAAGTAAGAACCTATGGGTTATTGGATGATTAAAACCCATGGGGCAACCCATGGGTGATCCAAAGTGATGAGCAAGTAAACTTAATGGTTAAGCAAAGGATAAGTTAAGTAATAGCCAAGTAAAGTGCTTATGCTTGGTGGCTAAGTAAAGAATAAGTTATTTGATGAGCAAGTAAACTTAAAGGCTAAGTAAAGGATAAGTTAGGTGGTGAACAAATAAATAATGTGATGAGCAAGTTAACTTAGTGCTTAAGTAATGAATAGTAAGCAAGCGATTAAGGAGGTGGATGGCTTATTGACTATTAAGCCCTCACTTTGAGATTTCTATAAATAGAAGGATGCTAGCTCATTTTGTTGGTTGTTAAATTTCATCCAACATTATAAGTGCTTATTGGTTAGAGAGAAAAAGCTAGAAAAGCTAGATTTTGTAGTTCAAGAAGCAAGAAGAATATCAAAGCTTAACCAAGTAATCTTCAAGGGTAAGAACCTAAACCATGATTCTCTTTCTCTTCAATTATTAGAGAAGTGAGTAATGGTAGAACATGTATGCTAAGAAGAAGTAGGAATGATTAATCAAAGGACTTAAGTCTTAATAAGCCGTGAATAAGCACTTTGTTCATATATAAGTTATGAACTAAGGAAGAACTTGTAAGAAGTTGTAATATGTTTACATGAATGAAATTTGTATGATTCGAAGATGTGAGAATGATGATTAGAAGACTTAAACCATGATAAGTCGTATGAAATGAAATCATAAGTAGTTTATACTTTTATAAGTTATAAACTCATGAAGAACAAGTAATAACTTATCATGTAAATAAGTTGATGGAATTTGTATGTTAAGATGTTAGTATGATGGATAGAATCCATTTGAAACGATGAACAAATCATAAGTAACGAAGTTATGGTGAAATTCACGAGTTCGGACGATAATCGTCGAAATTATGAAATTCTCGTAATGGAAGTCAAATTTTGACTTTGAGCTTGGAAACAATGGTTTTCGATGGAGTATAGTCTCATTTGGCATTCTAGAGTTGCGAACTTGAAAATGACCAAATTCAAACTTAGAACGAAGAAATGAGCGTTGAACGTTCACGAACGTTTATCGTTTTCGTTAAAATGAACTAATAGGTGAATTTTGAGTAAACGGATTTGAAAATGGAAAATTTTTGCATGAACACGTAGATTATGTAATTTGTTAGCTAAGGGCTTTTGAAAGAGCTAATTCGGACTTATAACGAAGAAGTTATGAGCCCGGAAATCTCACCTAAGAAATTATCGTCAAAAATTTTTTCGGTATCGATGTTTGGCGTCGCAACATGAAGATGTAGCTTTATGAACCGTGCCAGCAGTCACTGGGGCAAAGGGATGGCTATCGAGTTTTCAGATCGCAACTCCAACTCCGATCATAATACTACCAGAAAGTGCCTGCCGTCTAAGAAGGTCAGAGATCAAGAGTGGCACCACAAATACCACTATAGTAAAGGGATATGCGGCATGCCCACGCCGTGATGGAATTTTGTTGACCAAGTTGATTGTGAACCCAATGGTTTACAAGACGAGTATAGGACATGTAATTACTTAATGAACATGATAAGACCTTTCCTAAATCGCTTTTATAGTGATGACTTTAGGAATTTAATGTGGTTTAATGAGTGGTTAAACGAAGAACGAAGGTATAAGAAAGAAGCCAGATGCAATAAGTGTACTTAACCAATGATGATCAAGTAATAACGTAAGAACGTTAGTTATCCGTGAGGAAGGATGATTAACTCAAAACGAGTTATATTAATGAAGTAAATCCACTTAAGACATAAGACATAGAAGAGAAAGAAGTTGGTAATGGAACGATGTAAATTATAAATTAGATTGAGAAGATGGAACATTAGGAACCATAATAACAAATCTAATAATACATGATTAGATTGAGAAGAAGGGTAAGATTCATTACAGTATCAAGGAACCATGTATATTAATTCATGTTACCTAATATGGTATGTTATGTGGTTATGGTGTTAAAGAGATGCCGCTTTAAAGACTCAAAGGAAAGTAATGTTTTTATGTGTTGTAGAGATCAGAAGACTCAAAGGAAAGTAATTTTCATGTAAGTGAAGGCAAGCTTTCTTATCGCTTATCTAACCTTCGTGTTAGTCAAGTTTTCAATGATTCATGTTATGAGATGCATGAATGGTTTTAAAGAAAGGGTCGATGCCAGTTTTAACTCGGCTAGACTAATCATGAAAGATTGATTAATTTATTTTCAAGTCTTTAATTATAGAATTGAGAACGCTATCCTATGCCAATTGCTTGGTACAGATTCAAGGTAAGCCTGAGTATGAATAAACAAATGTATTTTACATCGATTATTCAACGCACGCGCGAGGTTGCCAAAACTTAAACATAAATACGTTTAACGGATGAGTGTTGATCAACATAGAGTACTATAAAGTCTGATCACATAGAAATGCTCGTAAGAAATGTCGAACTTACGATCTTAGTACCAGGTTATCCTTTTCATGAATAAAAGCTAAAGAGAATGTTCATGGTCTATAGACCTACTCAGAATTTCCAATCTACTATATGTTCTTTGGAGTTGTTTTATGAGATGAGAAGTGCTATTCAATGTTTCATAGTACTTCAAACTATTGTTCAGTTATTGAAGAATAATCATATGATTCTCGAAGTGGTATTTATATAATATATTATTAGACTTGCTGAGCTAGTTAAGCTCACTTCTTGCTTGAATCATATGATTGCAACCAAGGTCGGGTGAACCGAGGGTTCCAGTAGAGATAAAGGCAAGGCGAAGATGAATGATTAGTTTATTCTGTAATAGACTAGTATGTTTGTATGAATTATATTACAACATATAGAGAATGTAATGATTTCAAAACACTTTGGGAACGGGATGTATTTTTATGGATGTAATAAGAATGTCGTTGATACACATATTTTAATGTTGTTTAAATAGAATGAATGTACAGTTATGAGTACCGTGTAGCACCATCTGTCGGGTTGGAAGATACCCAGATTTAGGGGCGTCACAAAATGTGGTTTAATTGGTTGATCCCCCAACAAAGTGTTAATAGTGGGTCCGTGATTGAATTCCATTTCTATAAGTAACACATCCAAAATAAAGATTTATCAACAACACAAACAACATAAAAACAACATAGATAAAACACCATTAACTCTTAAAGTAAACAACAATATATTTTTGGAGAAGTGAACAAAAACAAACTAAACATCCATCAACTCTTAAAGTGTACAACATAGAATTTTTTTTAAAAAAAATAAACTTCAAATTTACATAAAAACAACCATACATATATGTTGGAGGATTTACCAAACTCCTATTGATTTGTTGCTTTCGCCTCAAATTTGCTACAACGATTGTCGCTTAAGTTGTTTGATTGTTTTTCACAATATTAGATGGACAAGATGGACCAACTTAAAATTTTGTTTGGATGTAATATGGAACAACTTAAAATTTTGTTTGGAGGCAAGTCGTCATTTTGTATACCAAGCGAACGCAGTTTTAAACTGCGGATGATTAATACCTTCAGTGGCGTCATTTTGTATACACCGTATCCAGTTATGTTTGAATTAAAAAGGGCACTGTATCCAATTATGTTTGAACTAAAAATGGTACCATAACCCATTATTGAAAACGATGTCGTCCGACCTAGCGTCCACAATATTAAACTGCGGACAGTACCTTTCAGGAGTGTTGATACTGTATGACGTCATTTAAATCCTTAAACTAGATTCCGGAGTATTAAACTGCGTACGAGACCTTTCAAGAGTGTTAATATTGTACGACGTCGTTTAAATCCTTGAACTAGAGTCTACAATATTAAATTGCGTACGAGACCTTTCAGGAGTGTTGATATTTTACGACGTCGTTTAAATCCTTGAACTAGCGTCCACAGTATTGAACTGCGTACGAGACCTTTCAGGAGTGTTGATACTGTACGACGTCATTTAAATCCTAGAATTAGCGTCCACATTATTAAATTGCTTACTGCATGCCCAAAATGTACTGCCAAAATGGGTCAATTATTTAGTTCTTCTATGCAAACCCTGGAAGTGCCAACATAATAAATTGATAATTATTGAGGAATGACCTCAAGATGTTGTGATGGACACTCCATGGTTTGCATAGAATAACTAAACAATTAACCCATCCTGGCAGTACCTTTTTTGAGACATCTAGGGGTTAAAATTAAGTTTATAAAGCTAAAAATCATCTGTTTCTGCTACATATTCAAGTGATTTGGGATGATGAGAAACATACATGGCAACCAAAATTGGAAGGCTTGATAAAGTGAGTTGGTCGGATTGAACTTCGAATTCAAAACAAATTAAGGGCTTCCAGATGTTGTGCCATCCAAAAATGGTGCCACGCATGTTTCTTCATCCCAGATCACATGAACCGATAACAATAGTAATATGCTAGAAGAAACAAAAATTCTTGAGCTTTAGGTCGAACTCTTTGTGCGTATCCAGAACGTCTTTTGTTTGCAATTTTATCTAGTCTTATATATAGGGAACCTAACGTCCGCAGTATTAAAATGCAGACTAGACCTTTAAGTTCCGTTATTGAAAACGATGTCGTCCGACCGTCGCTTCATAATCCCAACGTCCGCAATATTAAGTTGCGAAAGGGGAATGGTAACGAAGGGGCATTTTGGTCATCTATCCCATCCGCAGTATTTAAGTGCGGAATACTGAAAACTAAATCGTGGACGAGGTCTCTATAAAACCGCTAGATCTTCGAATGGAGGGTCGCGGTGTGTTGTAAGGCTAGACTCTTTTTTTACAAAGTTTGCTATAGATCGGTCCCCTATATATATATAGGGTCCTCATCCATGGCAACTATTTGTCACGGAAACTATTCCAACAACCATGATCTTAACCGTTGATCGTCATAATAAAAGGTTCAAATTAAAAGTAATTTATTCCATGTTGCTACAGCTTATAGAGGCAGTAATATTCTTTCTTGCTACAACGAAAATTACCAAAATTGTGATGCCCCCAGAATAGGTCTACACAACCCATTCTTAGTCTCCAAATATACGATACAAAATTTGTTGGGATTTCAGCACATAAAAGCAGCGAAAATAAAAAACAAATTAAAGACATTCCAAAACCCTAAAACAGGATCCATTCGAAAACATATTAATTCCAGTGTTTAGATTTTATACCGATTATAGAAAATTCTGAAACACTTCGAATATCCAACGTAATCCCTCACGGAACTACGTCTCTATGGTATCCACACGAACCCCCATAAATCATCGCACGATTCTGCAATAAAAGGGAGCTGCGATAATAGCCACCAAAGGATCAGGATTTTTCAAACCTTTTTCTCTCTAGTCTCTCTCTAAGAGCGGCTAGGGTTTTCCTAGGTTATGATATATCGCTAAATGGCTACTATATATCATATATATAGTAGTTAAAAGGAATTAATCAAAAACATAATCTAATTAAAATAAAATCCAAAATATATATATATATATATATATATATCTTAATTAAGTCTTACTTAATTAATATACCTATATATAAATTATCCTATTAATTTAGATTCGTAATTTAAATGCTATCAATCACTTTGACATATTTAAATCTTTTGCAATTTAAATTAATTCCCTTTTAATTACGTTACATGTGTGTGACCCTATAAGTTATTATTACGTTGGCAATAATTTTAAAATCATATTATAAAATTATAAGCAAATGAAATGGCATCTAGTAATGCATCATCGCTACCCAAGTAATAAAAAGATCTTTGATTCGATACAACCTTTTCGTGACCAATATTTCAATGTAATTTAATCCTTTTAACCTTGACATCCTAGATTAAACTCGAGTCATGGAATGTGTCACACTCTTCATAATTTAATCTGAGTTTTCTTGATCAATGAGTAGACTATGTGAAACAAATCACTATTTGGGCATGGCCATGCATTTCATAGTCTTACTCAATCAAGAGTGTGACGCCCCCAAAATAGGTATACATCACCCATCTTGAGTCGCCAAATACATGGTACAAAATTCAAATAAAACTTAATAATACAACTGTAGTGTAAAATACGACAAAACATAAACTGAGAGTTTTAATACGAATATTGTCTTCTAGAAAGTATTCAAACTCAAATAGAGTCCTCAATACATTTATTATCACACTATTTCATAGAATGGTGAGGACTACTAATGCTATCATCTGGACCGTCACTCCGTTCCCCGACTAGTCCCGGCTACGTTCTCATTTCCTGAAGAGAACATTGAAAGCAAAAGGGTGAGCTCAACTATCCCAGCAAAAAATATTATGACTAAGATAATGTAGAATAATTTATCGTTAGCTTCAACAACAATGTTAAAGCAATCCATTAGAAGAGTCGATAGAGCATGATATCTACCGATAAAATATAACAAACATCATCAGTTTAATGCACTACACGCCAAGGATATTTGTGACAACCCCAAAATAAGTCCATTCCATCCAACCCATTCGAGTCGCCAAATATATGGTAATGCAAAAAACAACTACAAATTACAACAAGCAATCCATTAGATGACAATGACACCTTACTTATAAAAGAATTAGAATCTTTGGGAAGTGCTCAAGGAAACCTTCATACACGGGAGGCCATGCTTTTAGGTTATGGTAGATATCATATGGCCACGTAATTATCCTTGGTCAAAGTAAAGAAAACAAGAAGAGTATTCTTCCCCAATGGTGAGTCTTCTGATATCTACTATCGGGTATTATACTCTATGATTTAAAAGGTCTTTTTCATCACTATTTTTATCTATTAAAATGATGTATAAAATACAACACACTAAAGCCCTCAATAAAATTATTTTCATACTCTTTAGGAGAACCTCAACAACTATACTCACCGCTCTATTCCCTTGTTATCCCCGCTCAACCCAAATACCTACACTTTTATTACCGAAAGGAATTGTGAAACAAAAGGGTGAGCACAACTAGCTTCAAGAAAGAATATTATGACTAAAGATAAATAAATTATCAATAGTCTTCATCGAATCGTAGATTTAGAACATACGGTAGAGAGCAATCCTCAACTTCAACAATAAATAATCCGTAACATCATCGAATCACTGTCTTTCTTACGAAACATCAAAGATCATGGTTATACCCCTGCTCATAATCTTGACCATCTTTACCAAAATGATATTCTTTCAATATCACGACCAAAGATATTCATCAATAATTATCCAATGTCATCTTTTGCATTACGAGCCAAAGATATTCATCAATAACGCCAAGGATATTCGCATTACGAGCAAAAGATATTCATCAATAATTCATGGTCGGCCAAAGATATTCATCATTGGTCATGTTCATTTAAATCAAAGATATTCTTGTAAATCATTCATGCATTAAATCATGGATACAATCAAGAATGATAAGATCCAATATTAGTATCCGAATAGACATTTTGGAAAAAAGAAAATTTTCATTTTCTAATTGAAAAAATGATTCGTGAATAGTGTCAGATATCGTGAATAAAGGCCGTATACGTGAATAGAACTCACACCAAAAGATAGAAATTCCACAAAAAACACATCTTCCGCTTCATGAATAAGACTTCGTGAATAAGAACTCCGTGAATAAGACTCATGAATAGTAACTCGTGAATAGTAACTCATGAATAATAACCCGGAGCATGAAAAAGTTCCAAATTTGATAAAAGTTCCAACCAATATGCAGAAGAAAACTTGTTTCGTGTGATTTTCAATTCTAACTTAGCCCTCTATTTATAGGAAAATGTTAGCAGACTGCACTTAAGACTTAACTTTACGCAACTCGATGGCTTTACCCGCTACTATTCCACCCACCAAAAATCAGCCATCTTCCCCAACAACCAAGAGTGGGGCCCAATCAATTCTAGAATTTTCCACCAAAACCTAATTTTCGAATCCGACACCTCTTAAAATTCACAACAAATCATAATGCGTTCATTTTTAACGGTTCAAAATTTGTGGACATATACTCAACTTATATATGCCAACGGATCAAAATTTATAACTCACGCAAATATAAGTGAAGAACAACGATTTTTTCGGACTATTAGTCCTTGGACCGATTTCATTCAAAATTTCACCACGAAATATCTACAAAGAATTTTGGGTGATTCAAATTTCTGATTAGCTTACTTCTAGGGCTTTCTTTTTGATATAAGGCTCATCTCTTAACTCATTATACATTAAAGAGTTATGGATTTTACAAAATCAAGTAATAAACTAATTTTTTTCCGAAAATCCCATATTTTGTTCTCCATTTCGACAAATACTAATAAAACACCTCATCATTAATTCCTTCACTTATAACCACATCATCATTTATATCCACATCAAATAAATATTTTCTTATCATATGAATCAATAATTAATTATTCACAAATAATATTACGTAATCACATTTATGACGAGTAGTTTGTGGAAAGAGGGGGATTTCCAATAAGGATCTCTCCTCATCGCCGCGCGCAATTAGGTGACCAAACCTCTCCTTAGATGTAACTTTTCTAGACATTGCTAATAATGTTATCTAATATTATTCAAATAATATGAATTATTGATCCGATAATGGAAAATCTTGTGCGGTGACAATTATTGAACAACAATAATATAAAATATCAACGCAGCAATTATTGAATCAATAAAATAAAATATTGAATAAAGAATCATCGTGAAAATTATCGAGTAGTGCCATCTTACGTGTAAGGATCAATAATTCAACAACACATGCAATAACCGTAACGTAAGTACTCTACCGCGGCAACCACGCCAGACATCGTGATTTTAACCAACGGGTATTCCAACAGATCTTAATTCGGTAAATAAATGGGGCATTACATGGTCGCTACTTGGGTCAGATTTAATATTCCCACGCATTTGAATATTCCACTTCACCAAACGAATATTCCCCACAACAATGAATATTTTATAACCACTTGCTTATTTTGAAATATTTCATGCATTTAACCTTTAACTATCCACATTAATCAAATCAACCCTTACTATTTCAAGATAATAAATAAAGGAAATTCCTTTTATTTAAAAAAATTTGAGGTCTTACAATATTCGTATTCATCAATGGTCATGATCATGCCAACAATTGTCCATCGTCGCACAATTGTCCATGATGTAATGATTGATTATACGATCAATAATCCCTGGTCATAATCTTACCAAGTCCATCTATGCACTACGGGCCACAGATGAGTTTCAACATAATATAAGCATAAGGATGATGACAATGATATAAGAATTCACTTAAATGAAAGCAAAGGATAAATTTTTAAAGATTTATAATTTAATTTATCAAGAATTCAATAATGCCCAAATTGTCAACATGATACTGCTTTGTGGAGTAAAATTCAAGAATAATATTGTATCAAAAATGATTTGGACCGAAAAAAAATCAATTTTTGTCATGAATAGTGCCCCAGGTGAATAGTATCCAAGTGAATAGTACCCCCATGAATAGTAATTCAAGAATAGTACCCTGTGAATAGTACTCTGGCATGAAAAAGTTAAAAATTATCAAAAATGCTTAGAATAATATTTCCATGAAAAGATACTGGATGAAACGCAAATTTTAATGATATTTTACTAATTTCATGGAGTATAGAAGCCAAAACTTTAACCAAATGAGTATAGAATTCGAAATCTGAAACGAAATAATATTACTTACATACTACAGAGTATGGAAGAAAATATTATTTCAAGTGAATATTGAACAAAAATAACATCCCTTACCTTAAAAAGAAGAGTATTCCAACTGGTATAGCGGGGATATTCTTGAAGAAAACTTTCATTATTTTTTACACTCAAAGCTTTCTAAAACTCGAAAGAAATACGCTCAATATTATAGAAGATGAATTCTCTGATTCTGGTGTGATTTTTAATTTTAAATAAGCATCCTATTTATAGATGAATGGAAAGTATACTATTTAGAAGGAAAAAAAAATCACGGACGCACAGTATTTTTGAAAATCACGAACGCCGAACTTCTGAAATTTTTTTATAATTTACTATGCAGGCATTATGCATAATAAAATATAATATATTCTATTTTTTTCATAAAAAACAAAACTTATTATATAATATATATATATATATATATATATATATATACACCCGTGACCATTTTGAAATCATCCAGTAAATTTCATTTCCTTTCTTTCAACATACGTGGGCCCCACATGTGGGCCCACCTTTACAATATAAAAAAATACTAAATAACTTTCTACCGATTATTTTGAAAAAAAGGGTAAATGGGGGTCCAACAAATACTTCATAAAAATCCCCTCAATATTTTTAACAACGTTTATCATCATTATTATAATTTGCAATATTTAACAACCAGGTCGTTCTCAGGAAAGAGGAGTTTTCCCATAAGAATTTTTCCCTATTGGCGCGCAATTAGGTGACAAAACCTCTCCTCGACAGAACTTTCTAGACATCGTCAATATTGCAAATAATAATATGAATAACTGTATCGTCTCAATTATTGATTTAATAATATATAAAATATCGACAATAATTGAATCAAATAACGTGAGATACTACGCAAAGAATTATCGTAATAATAATTGAACAAAACTAAGTGACTTCTCACGTAAGCATCAATAATCAATACCGTGTGCTACTATACAACCACGCGTATTACTATATTTTTACCATCGGATATTTTAACAGTTTAACGGTAAAACTTCCGCCGTTATTTTTATAAAAAGATATTTATGTCATTTTTTCATTTCGACAATAATTTCATTGTGAGGTCCACCAATAATTGTACCGTCGTACGAATATTCCCTGTTAAAACGAATATTCCCCGATCAATCGAATATTTTATAACAACTTGCTTCCTTTGCAAAATTTATAAATATTACCCACAACTATAATATTATATCAAATCCACACCTTAATATTAAAAAATATATTTCAAGAAAATTAAATCTTTATTCATAAAATTTGGGGTCTTACAATCTCCCCTCCTTATGGAATTTCGCCCTCGAAATTTACGTATGTATCTGGTATGTCGAAGAGGTGAGGATACCTCGTCAGATTCTAAATCTTGAGGTATAACCTTTGAGTATATGCTTCTTCTAATCTAAGATTTTAATAGGTACCTCTTCATACGTTAAATCTTCTGCTATCTCGTCTGGTTCTAAATCAATGATGTGGTTCGGGTCTTCCACATATTTACGTAACATCGATACGTGAAAAAAAAAAGTTATGAACACGCGACATACTTGGCGGTAAAGCGAGTCTATAGGCCACAGTTCCTACTCGAACGATGATTTCAAATAGACCAATAAATTCGAGGGTTGAGATTTCCTCTCTTCGTCGATTCTTGATTCTAGAATAACGCCCTCTTGAACCTTCTTCTTCACATTCATCAACTCTGAGTCTGTAGCTTGAGCGGCTTTAACTTTATCGATTAAAGTCGGTTCTAATCGTATATTCGCTATTTTCACGCAGGTTCTTGGAGTCTTTAACTCTATCTTCATCATTTGTAAGTTATACAAAATGGGTTTTAGTGTTAACAACATCGCACTCGTAAATGCATACGATCTTCTACTCAACGCATCAGCTACCACGTTCGCTCTTCCATGATGATATTGAATGGTATGGTCGTAATCTTCAACAGCTCGAGCCAAAGTCTTTGGTGTATGTTACGTGCGTTTTGGGTGAAGAAATATTTGAGGGTTTTTGTATCAGGTTCAAGGTCGATACAAAATTCGATTTCACGCTCTGGGGTAGGCCAGGAAGTTCTTCAGGGAATACGTCAGGAAATTTATTAAAAATAGAAATATCATTCAAAACTGACGTATTTTTGTTTAAATCCGTGACATGGGCTAAGAAAGCTTGACATCCGTTTTTCAATGAACGAATAGCTTTATGGCTTGAGATGACAGTGATTGATTTTAATGGTTTGGTTGCTTGAATTCGCATAATAGGTTGGTTAGGAATATGAAAGCTAACAACCTTACAAAAACAATTAATTTTTGAATGATGAGTAGTTAACCAATCAATCCGTAGAATTACGTCAAATGCAAGTATTTTCAATGAAATAAGATCGACAGGTAATGTGAGGGTACCGATTTGAACCAAACAAGACTTAGAAATAGTGGATGTAATGAAGGTTTCTCCCAACGGAGTTTCAACAGATAAGTCAAAGTCTAATTTCTCCGAAGTCAAATTTAAACGTTGAGTGCAAGTAGGAGAAATAAAAAAATGGGTAGAACCGGTATCAAATAAGGTATAGACTTCACTAGAGTTTATGATTAACTTACCCGTGATGACCTCGTTCGGGTTCCTTACTTTTTGGGAGGTCACGACAAAAGCTCTCCCTTGAACTACTAGTTTTGACTTTTCTGGAACGGCCTTTGGTGTCTCCATCCCAGCTGGACTTGGCTTCCCTGAACGTCAAAATCGAGCTAGGTGACCTTCTCTTCCATAATTGTAACACGTTTTGGACTGCTGCTCACAGTTTGGACTGATATTTCACTCCCCTCCGAATTTAAAGCATATAATAGGTAGTCGTTCTCCTTCCTTAACAACGGGTGTTGATGCTGATGTCTTTCTATCATTGTTGAATTTCCTATTCTTGAAATATCCATTCTTATTGTCTTGGCCATGATTACCACCGAAGTGGTTACCATTTCTGGCATGTTGTGTAAGACCCCGAATTTTATGAAATAAAAGTATTCAATTTTCTTATAATTATTATTTTATTTCATAAATGGTTAAATTGATAAAAGATTAAAGTTAAGGGTGATATTTAAAAAAATTTCAAAGTATGCAAGTGGTTATATAATATTCGATTGGTCGGGGAATATTCGTACGACGGCACAATCATTAGTGGACCCCACAACGGAAGTATTGTCGTAGTTAGAGAACGACAGAATTATCTTTTTATAAAAATAACGGCGAAAGTGTTACCATTAAAACTGTTGAACTACCCGGTAGTAAAAGTACAGTAATACGCGTGGTGTCACTCAGTTATACTCAATAATTGCTATAGTAATTACTGCATAATATCTCTCATATTATTGATTCAATTATTATCACAGTGTCATCTGTATAATATGTTATATTATTAAATCAATAATTGAGACGAAAAAATTATTCATATTATTATTTCTAATATTAACAATGTCTAGAAGTTCTGTCAAGGAGAGGTTTGGTTACCTAATTGCGCGCTAATAAGGAGAAATTCTTATCGGAAAGCCCCCTCTTTCCTGGGAACGACCTGGTTGTTAAATATTGAGAGTTATAATATTAATGATAAATAAGTTCGTGTTGATTAAAGGTGAAATTGATAGTTCCATTGTGTTGGAATTATTAGTGTTAGTGGAAATCGACATTTATTTCAATAATAATTGATGTTTGGAGGTTATATTGACCAATCGGGTAATTAACTGGATAAATGAGCAATTAATTGCTATTAATTCACATTATTATAACTATTTGTTCATATGTGTGTACTATTGATTCACATTCTTGTACTATTAGGGGAGGTGGTGCAAGATTGATAATACTTGCATGACTAAGTTAAAAATGGAGTTATAGATGGAGGTACTATACTGTAATTTATATTTTTACATGTCTAGAACTATTGATTCACATGATTTACTATTGATTCACATTATTTACTATTAGGGGAGGTGGTGCAAGTTTGATAATACTTGCGGACTAAAGTAAAAATGAAGAAAAAGAGGAAGGTATTATACTGTAATATTTCGAGCTCAAAACGTGCAATTATCGAAACTATATTTTCCTATAAATAGAAGCTCATTGCTTCATTATTTTTTACCAATTCACTAAAGCTATAGAGCAATTATTATATAGAGAAATTATAAAGAGAAAGAAGAAGAGAAGTCTGCTACCTCACTATTCCAGTATCCAGTTTTCTTCTAAGGTAAGGGGTATTATTTTTTTCATATTCATAAAGAGAGCTATTGTTATTCCATTCCTTATTATTATGTTGGAATAACCTGTCTATGTGAAGTACCGCATACATGGTGAAATTCTTTTGTTATTCCTTTTTTAGTATTATGTTGGAATAACCTGTCTATGCGAAGTATCGCATACATGGTGAAATTTTTCTGTTATTCTATTCTTTATTATTCTGTTGGAATAACCTATCTGTGTGGTCTATCGCATGATTGGTGAATTCTGTTGTTATTCCATTCTTTATTATTCTGTTGGAATATCCTCTCTGTGCAGATTACGTATGACCTGGTTCCGTTCTTTATTATTCTGTTGGAATATCCTGTTTGTGTGGATTACGCATGACCTGGTTTCATTCTTTATTATTCTATTAGAATAACCTATCTACGCGGACTACCGCATGCATGGTGAATTCTTCTGTTATTCCATTCTTTATTATTCTGTTGGAATAACCTGTCTGTGTGGACTACCACATCATGGTGAATGATCCTTCGTATTCATTCTTTATTAAATTATGGAAATGATCTGTCTACGTGGATTACCGCATGGCGGATGAAAATCCATTTGCATTTTCATATATTCTATTATACTCGTATGAAATATCATTTCTTTTGTACTCGTCAAATAAATGAAATATCATTTTATTTGGTATTTTTCTGTTACGAGTTACTATTCATGGGTTACTATTCACCTGGTTACTATTCACTCTAGTATTATTCACTCGGGTATTCGGGGTACTTTTCATGTTGGGGTACTATTCACAAGGTACTATTCCCGAAGTACTATTCACAGGGTACTATTCACGGGGTACTATTTACCCGAAAAATATATTTCTTTTCTGTCCAAATTATTTTTGGGTACATTAATATTATTCTTGAATTTTACTCTACAAAGCAGTATCATGTTGACAATTTTGACGTTATTGATTTCTGGATAAATTAAATTATAACTCTTTAAAATTTATCCTTGAACTTGTTTTATTGAATTATTATGTCATTGTCATCATCCTCATGCTTATATTGTGATTAAAGTCATTTTTGGCTTACGTGCATTGATGGACTTGGTATGATTATGACCATTGTGGATTATTCGGTATAATCATTTAGTAATGTAATGAATGATGTGGTAAAAGTCCTCATTGGCTCCGTAGTTCATTGATGGACAGTTGTTGGTATGATTATGACCAGGGATTATTCGGTATAATCATGACCATTGATGATTACATGAATATCCTTGGTCCGTAGTGCAGGGATGATTCGATGATGTGGTTTATTTATTAAGCTGAGTCTCATCGATAAAGTTGATGAAAAACTTTTTAAATCATAGATGATAGTAGATTGTATGCTCTACTTGACTCTTCTCATGGATTGCTTATTCCGCTGCAGTTGTTGATCTAAAAATTGTTATCTATTGTATTCTATCAGTTGTTATACTCTTGAAGGCTAAGGGTAATTTATTTTGCATTATCTTAGTCATAATATTTCTTACTGAGCTAGTTGAGCTCACCCTTTCTTTTATTGTTCTCTTCAGGAAATGAGAATATAGCTGGGACGAGTCGGGAAATGGAGTGACGGTCCAGATGATAGCATTAGTAGTCCTCACTATTCTGCTAAATAGTGTGACAATAAATGTAATGAGGACTCAATTGAGTGTGGATATTGTCTAGATGACAATATTCTTATTAAAACTCTCAGTCTATGTTTTGTCGTATTGTACACGACTATTGTATAATTAAGTTTGTATTTGATTTATGTACCATGTATTTGGCGACTCAAGATGGGTGATGTATACTTGTTTTGGGGGCGTCACAGTTGGTATCAAAGCTTAGGGATATGATCCCTGGCTGAGATGTGAGACAAGAACTAGGAGGGGAGAGACAGGGAATTCCTTCGCTAGTATGACCTACCTAAGTTTATTTGGTATTTAATTGGTCAGTTAGAGTATAGGGATAATATGTGATATGTCAATTAACCCTTGTTTTGTGACAGTGTTTGAAAATGGCATCTGAAAATGTTGAGATATGCAATGAAGCTCATGAGACCGTTGAGTCACCAATGATCAATACCCAGGATAATGTGCAACAGGAAGAGCGTTTTTCGTGACTTCTCAAAAAGCGAGTAACACGAACAAAGTTAGCACGGATTAGTTAATTATAAATTCTTGCGAAGTCTATACCTTATTAGATATCGGTTCTACCCATTCTTTTATCTCTCTTGCTTGCGCTCAATGTTTAAATTGGACCCCAAAGAAGTTAGACTTTGACTTATTGGTTGAAACTTCGTTACCTCCACTGTTTATAAACCTTGTTGATTCAAATCGACACCTTCACGTTACCTTTCGATCTTATCTCTTTAAAAATACTTGCCTTTGATGTGATTTTAGGAATCGATTGGTTAACTACTCATCATGCTTTTCGTAAGGTTGTTAGCTTTCATATTCCTAACCAACCTGTAATGCGAATTCAAGCAACCAAACCACTAAAGTCAATCATTGTTATATCAAGCCATAAGTAAAGAGCCCTAAGCCTTTCGCTGGTGACTTCCAACTCCTGGAATACACCGAAGCCAGACAATCCGTAGGGAACGCCGTGAATAACGGTGGCAAGTTGATAGGTATCAATGTGACATGTTATCCAAGTCCTGGGATGAGAGTTACAGTTTTGAATGATATTTTTATTGTTAATAAATTTCTTGAAGTATTCTCTGAAGATTTCTTAACCTAACCCTAGAGCGTGAAATCAAATTTTGTTTTGACCCCAGTACAAAACCCATTTCTAAAACCCTTAAATATTTCTTCAACCAAAATGAATTATAATGAGCCAAAGACGTTGGCTCGAGCTGCTGAAGATTACGACCATACCATTCAATATCATCGTGGAAGAGCGAACGTGGTAGCTGACGCGTTGAGTAGAAGATCATATGCATTTATGAGTGCGACGTTGTTAACACAAAGACCCATTTCGTATAACTTACAAATGATGAAGATAGAGTTAAAGACTCTAGGGACCCACGTGGTGATATCAAATATACGAGTAGAATTTACTTTAATCAATAAAGATAAATCCGCTCAAGCTTCACACCCGGAGCTGATGAATGTGATGAAGAAGGTTCAAGAAGGCGTTATCTCAACCCTCGATTTAATTGGCCCATTTGAAATCCTCGATTGAGTAGGAACTGTGGCCTATAGACTTGTTTATTGCCAAATATATCGCGTGTTCATAACGTTTTTCATGTATCGATGTTACGTAAATATGTGGATGACCCAAACCACATTATTGAATTAGAACTAGATGAGATAGCAGAAGATTTAACGTATGAGGAGATACGTGTTAAAATATTGGATAAAAAAGATCATATTTGACACTCAAAGGTTATACCTCAAGAGTTGGAATATGAAATGAAGTCGAGGTATCCTCACCTCTTCGGCATACCAGGTACGTACGTAAATTTCGAGGGCAAAATTTCATAAGGAGGGGAGATTGTAAGACCCCGAATTTATGAAATGAAAGTATTCAATTTTTTTATAATTATTATTTTATTTCGTAAATGGTTAAATTGATAAAAGGTTAAAGTTAAGGGTGATATGTGAAAATTTTTCAAAGTATGCAAGTGGTTATATAATATTCGATTGGTCAGAGAATATTCGTTTTAACAGGGAATATTCGTATGATGGCACAATCATTGGTGGACCCCACAACGGAAGTATTGTCGTAGTTAGAAAATGACAGAATACGCGTTAAAACTGTTGAACTACCCGGTAGTAAAAGTACAGTAATACGCGTGGTTGCATAGTAGTACATGGTATTGATTATTGATGCTTACGTAAAGAAGTCACTCGGTTATACTCAATTATTGCTACAAAGAATATCGTGCATCATATCTCTCATATTATTGATTCAATTATTGTCACAGTATCATCTATATAATATGTAATATTATTAAATCAATAATTGAGACGACAAAATTATTCATATTATTATTTACAATATTGACAATGTCTAGAAGTTCTGTCAAGGAGAGGTTTGGTCACCTAATTGCGCGCCAATAAGGAGAAATCCTTATCGGAAAGCCCCCTCTTTCTTGGGAACGACTTGGTTGTTAAATATTGAAATTATAATATTAATGATGAATAATTTCGTATTGATTAAAGATGAAATTGATAGTTCCATTGTGTTGGAATTATTAGTGTTAGTGGAAATCGACATTTATTTCGATAATAATTGATGTCTGGAGGTTATATTGACCAATCGGGTAATTAACCGGATAAATGAACAATTAATTGCTATTAATTCACATGATTATAAATATTTGTTCACATGTGTATACTATTGATTCACATTCTTGTACTATTAGGGAAAGTGGTGCAAGATTGATAATACTTGCATGACTAAGTTAAAAATAGAGGTATAAATGGAGGTACTATACTGTAATTTATATTTTCACATGTCTAGAACTATTGATTCACATGATTTACTATTGATTCCTATTATTTACTATTAGGGAAGGTGGTGCAAGTTTGATAATACTTGCCGGACTAAATTAAAAATGAAGGAAAAGAGGAAGGTATTATACTGTAATATTTCGAGCCCCAAAACGTGCAATTATTGAAACTATATCATGTCTGTGCGGATTACGCACGACCTGGTTTCATTCTTTATTATTCTTTTAGAATAACCTGTCTACGCGGACTACCGCATGCATGGTGAATTCTTCTGTTATTTCATTCTTTATTATTCTGTTGAAATAACCTATCTGTGTGGACTACCACATGCATGGTGAATGATCCTTCGTATTGATTTTTTATTAAATTATGGAAATGATCTATCTACGTGGATTACCGCATGGCAAATGAAAATCCATTTGCAGTTTCGTATATTCTATTAAACTCGTATAAAATATCATCTCTTTTGTACTCGTCATAAAATATCATTTTATTTAGTATTTTTTTGTTACGAGTTACTATTCACGGGTTACTATTCACCCAGTTACTATTAACTATAGTATTATTCACTCGGGTATTCAGGGTACTTTTCGTGTCGAGGTACTATTCATGAGGTACTATTCATAGGGTACTATTCACGGGGTACTATTTACCCGAAAATTATATTTCTTTTCTGTCCAAATTGTTTTTGGGTACATGAATATTATTCTTGAATTTTACTCTACAAAGCAGTATCATGTTGACAATTTGGACGTTATTAATTTCTAGATAAATTAAATTATAACTCTTTAAAATTTATCCTTGAACTTGTTTTATTAAATTATTATGTCATTGTCATCATCCTCATGCTTATATTGTGATTAAAGTCATCTTTGGCTTACGTGCATAGATGGACTTGATATGATTATGACGAGGATTATTTTGGTATAATCATAACCGTAATGTAATGAATGATGTGGTAAAAGTTCCTCATTGGCCTGTAGTTCATTGATGGACAGTTGTTGGTATGATTATGACCAGGGATTATTCGGTATAATCATGACCATTGATGATTACATGAATATCCTTGGCCCGTAGTGTAGGGATGATTCGATGATGTGGTTTATTTATTGTCGAGTCTCAAATGATAAAGTTGATGAAAACTTTTAAATCATAGAAGATAGTAGATTTTATGCTCTACTTGACTCTTCTAATGGATCGCTTATTTCATTGCAGATTGTTGATCTAAAACTTGTTGTCAATTTTATTCTATCAGTTGTTATACTGTTGAAGGCTAATGATAATTTATTCTGCATTATCTTAGTCATAATATTTTTTACTGGGCTAGTTGAACTCACCCTTTCTTTCACTGTTCTCTTCAGGAAATGAGAATATAGCCGGGACGAGTCGGGGAATGGAGTGACGATCTAGATGATAGCATTAGTAGTCCTCATTATTCTGCTAAATAGTGTGATAATAAATGTAATGAGGACTCCATTGAGTGTGGATATTGTCTAGATGACAATATTCTTATTAAAACTCTCAGTCTATGTTTTATCATATTGTTCACGACTGTTGTATAATTAAGTTTGTATTTGATTTATGTACCATTTATTTGGCGACTCAAGATGGGTGATGTATACTTGTTTTGGGGGAGTCACATGTTGATTCTCTCCACATTTTTTGTCACCGCTTCGATGACTGCTACCACTGGTATTATCATTTTGTCGGCTGCTCTCTCTTGGTTGAGTTGACTCATTATCGCGCTCCAATAACTGAGCCTTATTAACATCTGAATACAAGCAAAGTTTGTGAGAAATGAGGTATTGACGTATCTCGGGTTTCAAACCTCGCAGAAACATTCGCGTCATTCTCTCTTCATTATCTACCAAATGGGATGCAAACCGGGATAACTCGGCAAACTTAGATTCATACTGCGACACGATCATATTGTTTTGCTCCAGCTTGATGAATTCCACCTCCTTCATGTGATGAATTCTTTCGGGAAAGTACTTGTCGTTGAACAATTCTTGGAACTTCTCCCAAGACATCTTGATTGTCGTCGGTGTATGCTTTTTCTGATTCCACCGATGCACGCCTCTTTCACAACATAAAGGTGGCGAGGAACCTTGCTCCTCTCGAGCATTCCAAGACATCAAATATCTTGGTGATCTGCTTTATCCACGTCCCCGCCTTAAGTGGTTCTGGCTTTCCCAAAAACTCCGGTGGTCCCAACTCCTTGAACTGCTTAGCGGTGACCAGCCATGAGTTGTCAGTATTTCCACATGCATTATGAACAAGAGTCTCTCTCGTTTGGTGTTTCATGAACTGCACAAAGCCTCTGAACATCCCATCGTTCATCATTTGGTCAGTGTTGTTGTTTGCATGAGGATTGTTGCCTTCCTGATGCACATTATCCTGGTTATTGATCTGTGGTGACTCAATGGTCTCCCGTGCTCCATTGCTATTCTCAAAATTCTCAGATGTCATTTTCAAATACTGCCACAAAACAAGGGTTAATTGACATGTCACATATTATCCCTATACTCTGACCGACCAATTAAATACCAAATAAACTTAGGTAGGTCATACTAGCGAAGGAATTCCCCGTCTCTCCCCTCCTAGTTCCTGTCTCACATCTCAGCCAGGGATCATATCCCTAAGCTTTGATACCAACTATGACGCACCCAAAATAGGTATGCATCACCCATCTTGAGTCACCAAATACATGGTACAAAATTCAAATACAACTGTCATGTAAAATACGACAAAACATAAACTGAGAGTTTTAATGCAAATATTGTCTTCTAAACAGTATTCAAACTCAAATGGAGTCCTCAATACATTTATTATAACACTATTTCATAGAATAGTGAGGACTACTAATGCAAACATCTGGACCGTCACTCCGTTCCCCGACTAGCCCCGAGCTACGTTCTCATTTCCTGAAGAGAACAATGAAAGCAAAAGGGTGAGCTCAACTAGCCCAGTAAGAAATATTATGACTAAGATAATGCAGAATAATTTATCGTTAGCCTTCAACAGTGTTAAACTAATAAAATATAACAAACATCAAGTTTAACTACAGCGGAACAAGCAATCCATTAGAAGAGTCAAGTAGAGCATGATATCTACTATCTTTTATGATTTAAATGGTTTTTCATCACTTTTATCGCTGAGACTCAGATTAATAAATAATCCACATCATCGAATCACCCCTGCACTACGGCCAAGGAAATTCTTTAGAATCACGACCAAGAATTATCCATGCACTACGGGCCAAGGATATTCGTGTATTCATCAATGGTTATGATCATGCCAACAACTGTTCATCAATTCACTACGGGCCAATGAGGACTTTTACCACATCATTTGTAACATTACGGTCATGATTATACCGAATAATCCCTGGTCATAATCATACCAAGTCCATCTATGCACTACTAGCCACAGATAAGGCTATAAACTAGCCAACACAGTTCGGGCTCGACTCGAAAAAATACGAGCGACACTCGAAACGATACTGAATTAGATGGGTATCATGTATTTGGTGACTCAAGATGGTACTCGAATCACAGTCCAAATCTGAATTAGATGGGTACCATGTATTTGGTGACTCAAGATGTATACCTATTTTGGTGGCGTCACAGTTGGTATCAAAGCTTAGGGATATGATCCCTGGCTGAGATGTGAGACAAGAACTAGGAGGGGAGAGACGGGGAATTCCTTCGCCAGTATAACCTACCTAAGTTTATTTGGTATTTAATTGGTCAGTCAGAGTATAGGGATAATATGTGACATGTCAATTAACCCTTATTTTGTGGCAGTATTTGAAAATGACATCTAAGAATGTTGAGAATAGCAATGGAGCACAGGAGACGGTTAAGTCACCACAGATCTATACCCAGGATAATGTGCAACAGGAAGACAATAATCCTCAGGTAAACAACAACACCGATCAAATGATGAACGATGGAATGTTCAGAGGCTTTATGCAATTCATGCAACATCAAAGGAGAGTGGCTCTGCCCAAAATCTGGTGAAAACAACGGCAACTCTTGACCGGTCACCGCTAAGCTGTTCAAGGAGCTGGGACCACCAGAGTTTATTGGAGAGTCAAAACCACTTAAGGCAGAGACGTGGATAAAGAAGATCACCAAGATATTTGATGTCTTGGGATGCTCCGAGGAGAAAAAGGTTTCTTTTGCCACCTTTATGTTGCGAGGAGAGGCAGATTACTGGTGGGAATCTGTAAAGTGTACCCAGCCTGCCACACTCAAAATGTCTTGGGAGAAGTTCCAAGAACTATTCAATGACAAGTACTTTCCCGAAATTATTCGTCACATGAAAGAGGTAGAGTTCATCAAGCTGGAGCAAAACAATATGACCGTGTCGCAGTAAGAAGCCAAGTTTGCCGAGTTGTCCCGATTTGCGTCCCACTAGGTTGGTAATGAGGAGAGAATGACGTGAATGTTTCTAAGAGGTTTAAAACCCGAGATACGTCAATAACTCATTTCTCACAAACTTTGTTTGTATTCAGATGTTGTTAATAGGGCTCAATTATTGGAGCGCGATAATAAGTCAACTCAACCAAGAGAGAGCAGCCGATAAAATGATAATACCAGTGGTAGCAGTCATCGAAGCGGTGACAACAAATGTGGAGGGAATCAACATGCCAGAAATGGTAACCACTTCAGTGGTAATCATGGCCAAGACAATAAGAATGGACATTTCAAAGAATAGAAAATTCAACAATGATAGAAAGACATCAGCATCAGCACCCGTTGTTAAGGAAGGAGAACGACTACCTATTATATGCTTTAAATGCAGAGGGGAGAGAAATATCAGTCCAAACTATGCGCAGTAACCCAAAACTTGTTTCAATTGTGGAAGAGAAGGTCACCAAGCTCAATTTTGTCGTGTAGTGAATTCAAGTCCAGCTAGGATGGTGACGCCAAAGGATGTCTCAAACAAGTCAAAGTCGGTAGTTTAAGTGAAACTGTTTGTCGAGGAACCCGAATGAAGTTATCACAGGTAAGTTAATCATAAACTCTAGTGAAGTCTATACATTATTCGATACCGATTCTACCCACTCTTTTATTTCTCCTATTTGCGCTCAGCGTTTAAATTTAACTCCGGAGAAATTAGACTTTAACTTATCTGTTAAAACTCTGTTGGGAGAAACCTTCATTACATCCACTGTTTATAAGTTTTGTTTGGTTCAAATCGATACCCTCACGTTACCTGTCGATCTTATTTCTTTGAAAATACTTGCCTTTGATGTGATTTTAGGGATTGATTGATTAATCATGCAAAAATTATTTGTTTTTGTAAGATTTTTAGCTTTCATATTCCTAACCAACTTATTATGCGAGTTCAGGCAAACAAACCATTAAAATCAATCACTGTCATCGCAGGCCATAAAGCTATTCGTTTATTGAAAAACGGATGTCAAGCCTTCTTAGCCCATGTCACAGATTTAAACAAATATACGTCAGATTTGAATGATATTTCTATTGTTAATAAATTTCTTGACATATTCTCTGAAGAACTTCCTGGACTACCCCAGAGCGTGAAATTGAATTTTGTATCGACCTTGAACCCGATACAAAAACCCTCAAATATTTCTTCACCCAAAACGAACGTAACATACACCAAAGACTTTGGCTCGAGCTGTTGAAGATTACGACCACACCAGCAATATCATCGCGGAAGAGCGAACGTGGTAGCTGACGCGTTGAGTAGAAGATCGTATGCGTTTATGAGTGCGATGTTGTTAACACTAAAACCCATTCGTATAACTTATAAATGATGAAGATAGAGTTAAAGACTCTAAGAACCTACGTGAAAATAGCGAATATACGATTAGAACCGACTTTAATCGATAAAGTTAAAGTCGCTCAAGCTACAGACTCAGAGCTGATGAATGTGAAGAAGAAGGTTCAAGAGGGCGTTATTCTAGAATCAAGAATCGACGAAGAGAGGAAATCTCAACCCTTAACTTTATTGGTCTATTTGAAATCATTGATCGAGTAGGAACTGTGGCCTATAGACTCGCCTTACCGCCAAGTATGTCGTGTGTTCATAACGTTTTTTTCACGTATCGATGTTACATAAATATATGAAAGACCCAAACCACATTATTAATTTAGAACCGGACGAGATAGCGGAAGATTTAACGTATGAAGAGGTACCTGTTAAAATCTTAGATTAGAAGAAGCATATTCTACGCTCAAAGGTTATACCTCAAGAGTTAGTATCTGACGAGGTATCCTCAACTCTTCGATATACCATATACGTACGTAAATTTCGAGGGAGAAATTTCATAAGGAGGGGAGATTATAAGACCCCAAATTTTATGAATAAAGATTTAATTTTCTTGAAATATTTTTTTAATATTAAGGTGTGGATTTGATATAATATTATAGTTGTGGGTAATATTTATAAATTTTGCAAAGTAAGCAAGTTGTTATAAAATATTCGATTGGTCGGGGAATATTCGTTTTAACAGGGAATATTCATACGACGGCACAATCATTGGTGGACCCCACAACGAAATTATTGTCGGAATGAGAAAACGACATAAATATCTTTTTATAAAAATAACGGCGAAAGTTTTACCGTTAAAATGTTGAAATACCCGGTGGTAAAAGTACAGTAATACACGATATTGATTATTGATGCTTACGCGAGAAGTCACTCAGTTTTGTTCAATTATTGCTACAGTAATTGTTGCATAGTATCTCACGTTATTTGATTCAATTATTGTCGATATTTTATATATTATTAAATCAATAATTGAGACGATACAGTTATTTATATTATTATTTGTAATATTGACGATGTCTAGAAAGTTCTGTCGAGGAGAGGTTTGGTCACCTAATTGCGCGCCAATAGGAAGAAATCCTTATTGGAAAGCCCCCTCTTTCCTGGGAACGACCTGGTTGTTAAATATTGCGAATTATAATAATGATGATAAACGTTGTTAAAAATATTGAGGGAATTTTTATGAAGTATTTGTTGGACCCCCATTTACCCATTTTTCAAAATAATCGATAGAAAGTTATTCAGAATTTTTTTTATATTGTTAAGGTGGGGCCACATGTGGGGCCCAAGTATGTTGAAAGAGAGGAAATGAAATTTCCTGGATGATTTCAAAATGGTCACGGGTGTGTGTATATATATATATATAATAAGTTTTGTATTTTCTGAAAAAATAGAATATATTTTATTTTATTATGCATAGTGCCTGCATAGTGTTTGCATAGTAAATTATAAAAAAAATTCAGAAGTTCGGCGACCGTGATTTTCAAAAATAATGTGCGTCTGTGATTTTTTTTCCTTCTAAATAGTATCATTTCCATTATCCTATAAATATGATACTTATTTAGAATTGAAAATCACACCAGAATCAGAGAATTCTTCTTCTATAATATTGAGCGTATTTCTTTCGAGTTTTAGAAAGCTTTGAGTGTAGAAAAGAGTGAAAGAACTTCAAGAATATCCTCGTTATACCAGTTGGAATACTCTTCTTTTCAAGGTAAGGGATGTTATTTTTGTTCAATATTCGCTTGAAATAATATTTTCTTACATACTGTGTAGTATGTAAGTAATATTAATTCGTTTCAGATTTCGAATTCTATACTCATTTGGTTAATGTATTGGCTTCTATACTCCATGAAATTAGTAGAATATCCTTAAAATTTGCGTTTCATCCAGTATCTTTTCATGGAAATATTATTTTGAGCATTTTTGATAAGTTTTAACTTTTTTATGCCAGAGTACTATTCACGGGGTACTATTTCTCAAATTACTATTCATGGGATATTATTCACTCGGGAACTATTCACCCGGGGCACTATTCATGACAAAAATTGATTTCTTTTCGGTCCAAATCATTTTTGATACAATATTATTCTTGAATTTTACTCCACAAAGCAGTATCATGTTGATAATTTGGGCATTATTGAATTCTGGATAAAATAAATTATAAATCTTTAAAAATTTATCCTTTGTTTTCATTTAATTAAATTCTTATATCATTGTCATCATCCTCATGCTTATATTATGTTGAAAGTCATCTGTGGCCCGTAGTGCATAGATGGACTTGGTATGATTATGACCAGGGATTATTCGGTATAATCATGGACTAGTAATGTTACAAATGATGTGGTAAAAGTCCTCGTTGGCCCGTAGTGCATTGATGGATGATGGTTAGCATGATCATGACCATTGATGAATACACGAATATT